>QLSR01000219.1:650427-694884 GCA_031780015.1 Citrullus colocynthis | reverse complement strand
GGGGGGGGGGGGGGGGGGGGGGGGGGGGGGGGGCATCCTGTATGCATTCCTCGCTGGAGGTTTGGCTCCAGGGACAAGATCAATCTCGTGATCAATCCCACGCCGCGGAGGTAAAGACTTTGGTAAACTTTGTGGCATAACATCAACATACTCGTTCAGGATCTCTTGGATTTCTGGAGGGACGAACTCGGTTCCGGTGATCTCGTCGACCACCGGGTAGCCATGAAGGTGGGTTCCTCTCGACTGAGACCTTTCTTCAACTGCAGGGCAGAAATCATTCTTACTCCACTAGGCTGCTTTATATCTGCCGAGACCACTGTGGGGTTACTGCTGGTGACAATTAGGCACTTGGCTAAGGGCATGGGGATGACTTTGTGTTCCAAGAGGAACTCCATTCCGAGCACGATGTCAAAGTCGTCCATGCATTCCGAGCACGATGTCTTTCTGCCTCTGCTTCTGTCTCGGGTTCGTTACAACTTTGAAATGAGGCTTGTAAGGCTGTCAAGGCGCCCCGATGTGGACACTCGGCTACTCGGTGGGGGCCTTTGCATAAGAAACAAGAGATGGGTCTGGGTTGGTTCTGGCCGGTTGGATAGGGCCCCCGGGAGGGGCCTGTTCCTGGGGCTTGCGACTTCCTTTCCGAATTGAAGCTCTTCGGAGGGTTGGATTTTGTGGCCTTGTACCTAGTATTCAGGGGCGCCATGTTCTTCTTTTGTGGCTTTTGATCACCACTGTAGTCTAACAGTCTCTCTGCAGTAGCCAGGGCGGAGGCCAGGTCTTGTACTTTCTGCTCGAGAGTTTAGTCCTGGCCCATGACTTTAAGCCCTCGACAAAACAGAACACCTTATCCTTCTTGGACATATCTCGGATGTCTAACATAACAGTGGAGAACTGTTTCACGTACTCACGGATGGTTCCCGTGTGTTTGAGTTCCCTTAGCTTCCTCCTCGCTATGAACTCCACGTTTCGGGGAAGAACTGAGCCCTCAACTCTTTCTTAAAATCTCCCCACGTATTGATGGTGCATCGACCATCTTTGACATCATTAACTTTGGATCTCCACCACAATTTTGCATCGTCGGAGAGATGCATGGAGGCTAACGTGACCTTGACTTCCTCTGACATGGTTCCACTCTCTTTAAAGTACTGATCCATGTCAAAGATGAAGTTCTCCAATTCTTTAGCGTCGCGGTTCCCACTAAAGGCCTTGGGTTCTGGGATCTTGAATTTGTTGGGCATAGCAAGCGTTTGATTCGGGGTTTGGTTCCCCACAGCTCGCATCGTTAAGTTGACCTGAGTCTTCATCTCGGCCATCTCAGCCTTGATGGCTTCCACTGTTGCGCTGAAATCGTCGGTCAAGTCGTTAAACAGCTTTAACATGACCTTGTGGGAGCTATCGAGCTCTTTGACACGCTCTTCCATGTGTGCGACAGAGCTTGTAGAGCTATCTCCAAGTTCGAAACTACCAGGATGTGTAGTTTTGTGTTCTAAAGAGTCGACCCTTAGCGTCAACTCGGTGATCGGTAGCTCGTCTACTCGAGCGTTTAACGCATCAATTTCTCTGACCTTCTCATCCAACCCTTCTAGTCGGGCTTGGATGAATCTCACATCGTCGGGAACTTCCCTTAGATATAGCCATTGCTCTTCTATCTCAGTAAGTCGCTCAGACTGCGACTTGCTCAGTTGCTTTACAGTCAACATGATAGTGGTACTTGACAGCCAAGGAGCTAACTAGGCTCTGATACCACTTGTCACAATCGCTCACTTCTGAATACGAGACGGCGATTGTGCAGCACTGCTCTAACCCGGCGAGCAAGTTAGCCGTACAAAAACCGTGGGTCGAGGGTAAACTCGGGGTATGATGTAGCCTCTACTCGCGTTTTGAGAGAAAATGGTTTTATAAAACGAGAGAGAGGGAAAGTTTTGAAAACATCATTAAATAAAGCATCGTGGACTGACAATTGCAAGAAAGCTTGTTTGCAAAGAGTACAACAATACTTGGTCGGGGAGTCAACTAGTGGGGTTCCCCTATAGTACATTCTAAGCAAAAACTAGTCTGCTAGCCTTGCATATCAAAACTGGCAAAACGTCACTCGAAAGGAAAACAACATGAAAACGAAAACAACTTCCTAAGCTACTTACAAGACATAAATACAAGGTGGTTGAGGGTGGTTTGGGCATGCGGCCATAGGCAAACACTCCCTGGACAAGCATGCTCAAGACAATTAGCCTACACAATAACTCGTTGGGGTCTACCACCAGTGTCTTTAAACCTTGTAAATATTTGTATCTTTGACATTTTTTGTACATATTGAGGGCTAAAGAATGGGAGTTAGTAAACTTTTTAAAGGAAAAACGGGTTGACAGAAGATACCTTAACAGGGCTAGTGTCTGTTATCCTCATACTTTCTCCTAGGTTAAAAAGGTACCTGGAAGGGGGTGTGACAGGTATGATGAGATTGTTCCATCTCAACTAAGGTTGTTTTCGACGTTGAGAGTGTTGAGATTACTCCACCCTAACTAAGGTTGTTTTCAACGTTGAGCAACGTTGAGTTTACTCTGCCTCAATTAAGGGAAAATCTTGCAAGAAAATATGCAAATGTTTATAAGCTTCTAAAAGTTTTATTATTTAATTATCAAGCATGATTTGGTTGAGCTTTTAAGCTAAGCATAGTTTTATAAATTTGTCACTCACTGGGCAACCTAGCTCATATTTTCATTTGTTTTCAACTTTTCAGGTAGAGTGTAGAACCGGCATGCTTAGTCTACTCGTCAAACTCGTCTGGTTATGCTTCTTAGTTTTAAGCATTGTAAATATTTGTACTTAGATCTAGCATTGTACATATTGGGATCTAAGGAGTGGTGAAAATGTATAAAACTCGGTTGTTATTATAAAGTTTAATTTGTAATTTATGGTCTGGATGTAAATTATAATTATGTTATCAAGTGCTTGGTAAAGGAATTTGAGGAGAGTTCAGTTGACAGTGGATGTCGTAAAGGATCGATATCCACTGTCATCATGCCTCTTTTCGAGTTAAGAGGATAGCTCAAGAGAGGGTGTGATAAAAGGGCCTTACCCTCTCACTGGCCAGAGAGGGGTTTCTATTCAATGGTTGGACCATAAACAAGTTGTTCATTAGAGGAGCACTAGTACTTAAGGATCTAGAGGTAACCCAGGGATAAAACGGTAATTTACCCAACTGGCGTTACGAACACTTGTGAAGGATTACGAACACATAAATATATTTGCAGGGAGAAGAGTACAACTATGGATCTTTAGTGGAGTGTTCCATAGTTAATGAATATTGATTAATGTGGTTAATGAGTTTAGCCAATTAATCTTATGTCACACCCCACCTCGAGCCACTTCCCCACAGCCAGAGACGGAGCGTAAGGACAGCAGACACTGACCCTTTTGCGATGTCTACCATCAACCTTACCTTTCCCAAAACTATCATATGCAACTTATACAGGCAGAAATTATACTAACATTTAATACATGCATTATTATTAGTACAAATGTTTAACAAATCTATTTACATAAACATGTTTCTAGTTCCTTTCTTTTAGATTGTCGCCTACGGCTAAGTACACAAAGTTTCTCGACAGACCTTGACTTCGAACAACAATGAAAACTCGACTGCTACCTAAAAAAAAATATATAAGAAAAGGATGAGCTTCAACGAAGCTTAGTGAGTGATTGAGCAAACAAGGGTTCAACTAACCCTTTCAGTAATACAATAATAATCATAATACTCATAAAATAAATCAAGCGCAAGCAAATTTATGGACTATATCGAGCTTATATTGAAACCTCCCCCATAGGGTTAATCTCATAATCAACTTTTCCTACTAGCACCCACGACACAACAAATCCTCTGATTGGTTACTTCCTGATAACTAGTAGAAATACAAGTTATTACAGCCTTTCTCTTAGAAAAATAGAGATTAAATAGATAATCATGCGGTAGTTTGTGTTGAATTCTATTGATAAATCTTCCTATGCATTCTACTCTTGTTAATTGATGAAGATAATTGTTTTAAAGATTTCTAAGCCTAAAACGCATGTTTTAACGCAGGAATGCAAGCAACATATGGACGCATTGACAACCACTCAACGCAGGATGATGCATTAGTAACATATGGACAACGCATGAACCCAAGTTCTCCATAGACGCATAACAACTAGAAACGCAAGGCAACGGAAAATCAGATCAGAATCTTGAGAGATTGTCAGAAAGATTGACATGCATGATTTGTGGCTAAAGTGGTGGATCTAAATTGAACTGAGAATTACACAATTAGGCGAGATAGACGCACAACATCAATTGCGCCTCCAATCACGCAGATTTGCCACTGATTACAAACGCAGCCTCTATAAAATGGTAGACCTGCAAGTTGAAAAATGGTTGTTGATTCTCGGAAGAATTCCTAAGTGACAGCAGAGTTCTCTCTAGAAGACAACTGAAGACGAATAGCTCGAGAGAGAAGAGTCTTCCCTCCGCCTGATCACTTCACAACAAAACTTCACGTTTCCATTCCGACGACTCAAGACATTGAAACGCCTTCATGCTTTCTATCTTTTTCTAGCTTTGATTTTAGATTTGTTATCAAGACATTGATTTGTCTAAGATTGTATTTCGTTCATTAATCTACAATTCTTCCATGTCTATCCATTTCTTTAGACTTTCTGCTTATTACTTTGAGTCCATGAGTAGCTAATCTTTCAAGTGTCACGGGTTGCATTAGCATCTAAATAAGAACCATAGTGTAACTATTGCATCTTGTCAATTGTAATCTTAATCTGATGTTTATGTCCATCTAGCTAATCGATTTAAGTAGTAATAATCAGACTGCTCGAGAGAGTAAGTGATTGTGGAACTCAATTGACAGCGCCAAGAAGTGTTACCTGTCTATAGGAATAACCTTGGTACTTAACACTCTCCTGTGAAGTATAAACATATAACCCATAGCGGCTGACAACCGGGAGAAGAGTCGCAAGTATGAATAGACGATCACTGTGCATTTCTGATTTTAGATGTTAACCAACCCGAACTCTGTTTTTATCCATTTATTTAATCCACTTAGCTGACTTTGTTGTGTCGCATACCTTACCATCCACCACCTTTTAATCTAGTGTACATGTTATCGCTTTCTTTAGTTAGACGCATAATTGCTTTCTTTAGTTAGACACATCCCTTGTTAAATATTTTTTGGTTACCACTCCAACTGAAATAGTCTAATTAATTATAGAATCTGCATAGTCCTTGTGTTCTACCTCGGACTCACCTAGTAAACCTATTTCTTTGCTTATACTTGGGTTAAGAATAGGAAGACTTGACAGATCAATAATGCATAATATTAAGCATGTTAAACGCATAATATGTTGAACGCATGATAGTAAGCTTAATAATAGATAAACGCAACAACAAGTTTTTGCACTTTAGATCTGCAAACGCAACAAGTTTTTGGCACCGTTGCCAGGGACTTTAGACCTGTCATACAACACTTCTGTTGGCCAACCCAGCTCAGCTAATCTCATCAAATCAGTGTACAATTGTTCATTGCAGTCTCCAAATATATCCCCTATGTGCACATAATACCTAAAACTTACCATTGAGGCTCAGGAACTAGGCCTGTCAGCCCTCTGACCATCCCCTCAGGTACTTCTCGTAGGCTCAGGAGCTAGGCCTGTCGACCCTCTGACCATCCTACAAGGAAAATCTCCACCACAGGCTCAGAAACTAGGTCCTTCCGACCGTCTGACCATCCTGTGCGAAAACGAATCCTAGTCTCTCAATCACGACCGTTATCATCAATGCCTTTTCCCAGTACTTAGGCATTGAAAACCTCAATCTGTCCATCGATGCCTTTGTAATGTTCCTTCAATGTCAAAATTAGTACACAATATGCAAATACTATATATCCAAATAGTTCGATATGAATACTTTACCCAAGTAGCTCGACACATAAAATCTATAAATCTCATATGCTCGATATATGCATATATTCCATAAATCCAATAAGCTCGCTATATATATATATATACACACACGATTAATCCAATAAGCTCAATAAACATATAATAATTATCCTAGCATGCTTACTATGTCATGCTGATAAATTCGTCAAATTGTTCGAGATCTCACCATAGCACGTATAATACAATAATCATACTCATAATGTGCTATTATTCATTCATAAATAATATAATTACGTTTTCTCATGAAAAGAAAATCAACCACTCACGGTAAATGTAACGAAAAAATTAACAGACACTCGCTTGAGATCCCCGAGCTCCTTAAAAGAAATCTTCAAAGAAAATTTTCCAACTTTTTTTCCTTTCTCTCTTTCCTTCTCACTTCTTTCTCTCTCTCTTTTCTGTCTCTCTATCTTCTCTCTCTTTCCGTCTCTCTTTCTTTCCTCTTCTTTTTCCTTCTCTCTTTTCCTTTCTTTATCTCCTTAGGTATTCTCGGCAGAAGAGTGGGATGAGAATTTCCTTCAACAATGGTCTCTATTTATAGCCAAAAACTTCAGCCAACTCTTCCACCACATTTTGACATCTCAATTCCAAGTGTTTAATTGCATGCTTTCTTCTTCATGCATTCCAACACCTCAAACTTGCATGGAAAACTCTACATGCAACACAACACCTCACTCAAATAAAGCATAAAACTCCAAAATTCACCGCTTACCACAAAAATTTTGGCCATAACAAAAATTTTGCATTCTGGCAGTTTTCCATTTCTCGTGGGTCTTGCTAGAGAAGCAACGAGATCAGTCTCGCTGGTTGCTACCTGGTTTTGTTAATCTTTACCTAGTCTCACTGGTTTTGGCATAATCTCGCTAGTCTCGCTAACTTCTGCTTGGTCTCACTTCGCTAATCTCACTGGCTTTTGCCTAATCTTGCTAACTTCCTAGATTAGCCAAGACTTTGGCTAACTCCACAAACCTAAATTTTTTGTCTTAAAATCTTCTAACTCCACAGGCTTGTGACCCAAGTTTTGCCCCCCTTGTTTTAGTTTCTCTTCTTAATAAGTCTTAAGCACTTAGGTCAAAGATTAAGGTGTTACATCTCATATCATTGGAGCTTTTGTTTTATAGGTTCATTAGGTCTCCTTCCTAGCTCGCAAAGGATATTAAAGTAATTAAGTCTTGAATGGAATTTGAAATGTTCAAATTCACTTAGGAAAATAATATAATATATAATGATACATTATTATATAAAGTTCATATTTTAATTAAACTTTATAGTTTAGAATTATTTTGGACACGATTCAAAAATTAAATTTATGAGAGAATTAAATATTTGAAATAGTTTAGATATTAGTTTAATATGAATTAGATTCATATTAAAACTATAAGTTATAATTAATGCATATAAGATAGGAAAATTATCTAAAATGGCAAACTGTTGAAAAATATTTACAACAAAGAGCAAAATACGTAGTCTATCTGTAATAGACTACTAACTGTGTCTATCACGATATACTACTATCTGTCGATAGACACAAATAGTAGTCTATCACGATCTATCGTGGTCTATCGCAGATAGACAATGAAATTTTGCTATATTTGTAAATATTTTGGTTCCTTTTGCTATATTTGAAAAGAGCCCTATAAGATAAGCATTAAAAACTATATGTTATGAGAAAAATATAGTTGAATTTGATTAAAATAAAAGTTAAGTTAATTGTTAGACATTTTATTTCGTAATTGATTAATTGGAGAATTAATTGATTATTTGATTTAATTCGATTTAGTTTGATTTAGTTCAATTAAAACTATAGGTTATGTGACAGATATTCATTTAAATATAATTTAAATGAATTTATTAATTAAATTAGATTTAATTAAATAAATTAGTTTTTTATTATTTTAATTAAATTAAAATTATTTTTATTTAATTAAATAAATACAATTAGATAACTCCCATGTAGGGGAGTTATCTGAGACGTGTATTGATCTCACGTCTGCTTTCTTGTCACACCCCCTCCCTGATAACCTACTTATCCTGAAAGGAGATGTGATGACAGCATACATCACCCCTCTTGTGACGTATACCATCTATTTCTACAAACTGATCCTGTGAGTTCATAACATACATATTGCTCCTTCATACATCCAAAACCATAACATATAGAAAGTTATATACATATCGATAATTCAAACTTTCAACTCATCCACAAGGCACTTATACAAAACCATATTTTAACTCCCAGTAAATGTACAACTAGGTCTACATGCCACCTATATAAGGTTTTACATACATACAACTCTTCAAACAAAATAATTTCTGGAAACTCAAAGCTTAAGTAGGGCGAGTTGGAGTGGGCAAAGCACCAGGAACGTCCTTGCTACTTGGAGAGAAAAGAAAATTTGAAAACATGAGCTAACAGCCCAGTGAGTGACTAATTTTTAACAAACTAATATTAGTTTGAAAAAATTATCAGGATTTAAACAAATTCCAACAGCATGAGTAAAACATAGAATAATCTCATATTCATTGATTAAATCATGTTTAAATGCCCTTATGAAATCATACATGGTTTTTCAGCAATTCATAAATAAATCAATATGGTTACAATACTTCTCCTTAGTTGAGGCGGAGCACAACTCAACACCCCAACGTCGAAAACAAATAGGGCTCGATGCGGAGCAGAACGCATCGCACCAGCATATAACCTTTATGTGCACATAGGAGCATGGCGGGTTGCCCAAGTACCTTCTCCATGTCCTTCAGTACTAGGTCCCAGGGAAACTCACATGCCTTTTCATGTTCTTCAACACTGAGTCTCCTCTAAAACATTTTCCTTTAAGGGAAGCAAAACTTTATACAAACAGTTCATATACAAATCTTCCATGAGAAAACAGGGCAATTCTTAAATCAATAACATTTCATAAACATACTTTTTAATACCGTTTAACAAACATAAACTATGCTTTGTAAATTGATTGATCACAAAATCATAAATAAATTAGAAAAACAGAACTAACATGTACAACGAAATCGTTGAAACAAGAAAAGTGTCACTCACAGCTCTTTCTAGGCCTTCAGTGGATTATATGCCTTCCCTATCTTTTTTTGGCCTGAAATAAACATTTTTCCTTACACTACGCTTCTTTTACTTGATCGTTTAGTTTACATAATTAAATTCAAATCATGATTCATCACCGAGGCTCCCCTTTCCCAAAGTAAACCTAATAAGCAAGATTACCAACGAAAATCCCACATCCCAACGAGATTACTAGCGAAACTACCCAACAGGACAACGATACTAACGACACTAGGATAAACGAAACTAGCGAGATTACCTGAGGAGCGAGACCTAGCGAGTGTCAACGAGATTTGTGAGACAAAAAGCTCCTCTGCACCACCAGCGAGATTTGTCTCGCTACTCACTCTCCAATTCTCAGCGACACCAGCTTCCTAGTGACACCCAACAGCAGAGTTTCCTCCTTTCCTTTTGTTCTCACTTCTGTCAGTTAAAAGTCATATTTCCAGCCAGATTTAGAACTTCTTTCCTTTTATAAACTTGTAGAGAAATATGCTTTCTAGCTTACCTCAAATTTCCATGGCTTAACTCGTCCTTGTTCGTCAGATATTGCAAGATTTCTCCACACTACTCCAAATTGCACAGAAATTCCTTATCAGTAAATTCCAGCTAAAGGTTTACATATTTCTATTCCATTTCAACTCAAGCATCCTTCATAAAAGTTGTTCAGAATTGAGTTAACTTACTAACTTTAAAATTTTAGCCTTAGACTCGATCTCCTCGATTCATTTTACTCCAAAAATCAAATACTGTTCAGTTTGTGCGTCCACAAACAACGTTCTGTTCCAGCTTAGATTTCAACACCAAAACGAGTAGGCTTTGATGCGCACTTTGAGTGTTAACCGCAAGTGTACGGGTCAAGTTATAATATAAGACAGTTAAGTCCGAATATCATTTCACTGGAGATCCAATTGTGAAGGTTTAAGTTACTTAGCTATTCCAGAGTTGAATCAAACAATTTTATTTGAGGATTGAATTTGAAAATTATGAGTTATGGAAAATATAAATCAAATAAGGAAAGTATTAAAGTGAGAAACACGAGTCAAAGAGAGTTCTAGGGTAATGAATCCTTGTTTATTTCATCATACAATATTATAGATTTCATGGATTTTATTGTTATTCATATGCCTAAGTCTAGAAACTTAATTCCAAGTTATTTTCTCTCAAAAACAACCCTTTCTCATGCAACTCGATTGATTATTAATCTCTTAAAACCAATACAAAATTACATGGCATTAAAAATAGTCTTTAACATCTTTTATTGTCAACCTAACTACTCTCGTGATAGATTAACAACAATTCATTATTGTGAATCAAGTTAAACATACAATCTCTCAATCATACATCTAACCTAACATGTGAAGATGGCCAATCCACAAGAATTAAACACAATAACAATGAAAAGCATAATCATTCCAACAAAACCATGAAAGTCTACAAGATTAACAGAATTTCATAAACAAATCATCAAAACCCTAAAACTAAAGAGTTTAGCCACTCATAGCTTGAAGCAACATGTTTGAGCAAAATAAACAAAGAAAGAGTGTAAAGAAAAGGGAAACTCTACTGAAAAGAGACTCTTGATTGAGGTAGCACCGTCACAATCTCCTTGGCTCTCACGTCGGAATTCGAAGGGCACCACGACTATCTCGAACTCTTTTCCTCTTCCTTGCAACTAACTCACTCTTTGGACTCTCACTTAATTCTCTCCTTTTTGTGCCTCTTTAGGTCTGCACTTCCTTGATTTGATTTTGATGCCTAGGGCTGCTAGAAACCCCCAAATTTATAGACTTTGGCCGCCCAAAAATTTACCAAAAATAACAATTTTTCATTTAAGGAAAACTGGCGTCGCGACGCTGGTCTATAGCGCCGCGGCGCTATTGTAAATTCTGGGACAGCGCCGCGACGCTGTTGGAGAGCGCCGCGGCGCTAGGGCTGCGATCAGAAAAGCTAGCTCTCGGGTTTTAGCGTCGCGGCGCTGCCTCAATTTCTGCCATTTTGGGTTTTTTCAGCTCTTTTTCGCGGTATTCTTGCTCGGTTTTGATCTTTTAGTCTTTTCTTCTAATTTTCCTCATTTTAACCTGAAAACCACTAGCAAACAAGTGAAATCTAATATAAACTCCCTTAATTTGAGAGAATAGAAAGCACTTTTCAAGTGCTTATCAGGCTTCTATCCAAAATCCACAAGAACACCTTCTTCTACCTTCCTTTGTAGTTCGTCTGAAAAATAGAACTGACTTAAGCTCTCGAAAATGTCTAAAAATGATAAAATATTTAATTCACTTACCTATATATATACTGCCAACTTAACTCTCTTAGGCAGGCTGGCGCGTAGGGTTCCTTTTCTTAATTCAACGTAAGGCATTCGACGCAGCCTACCATCAACACCGTTAGTAGATAACCACCCTCAACACATGGTGCCCTCAACGCCTCCTACCTTCAACGCATACAACTCAATCAATTATACCCGTCTTCAACGCATGGGGACCTTACGCATGGCAACCTTACCAATGCATGGTAAGTCAAAAACATTTCTTTCCCCGCCAATGATCAACTTCTCTTCCAAAGCAAGTGACTGCTTCAGCTCATAACTCTTCTTGATTTCACCTTCAACGCATGGCCACCCAAAAAGAAAAATGTTCTCTTCTCTGCTTTCATCGACGCATAGTCTTGGCCAATGCTTAGCTCTTCCACTCTCGGCTACTTTTCCTCTAGCAATGCATAGTCACCATTTCACTTGCCTTCTCCCAACACTTAGTATTAAAAGCCAGTGCTTACATTTTTTCTCTCCCTTATACCATCGATAAATCTCTCGATTCTCAAAGGTTTGAGAGAGGTCGATAAAAACTGCTAGAAAGGTTCTGCTAAATTTTCCCCACAAAAGTTCTCTCAAACTTTTCCAAGGTTGGTTCCTCCAAACCAATATCTCTAATAACTCAAAGATAGGAAGGGTTCTTTGTGGGGGTGTATTTTTTCAACCCAAAGGGTTTTCTCAGAAATTCATCAGAAAAAGTATTGGTTTTTTCTTTTCTGATTTTCTTATTTAACCTAATTTTAATTTAATATCAAAATTGGTTCTGTGTTCTTTCGCTGCGTTAGGGTTTTTATCCCTTCACTTTTATCTTCCAATTTTTCTTGCTCTCGGAAAAAAAACGTTGAGGGTAGCACTGCAACGTTGCCCCATATTTGGGACTTTGATGTTTTTCTCCTCTTTTCTTCCTGTCTTTTTACCCTTTGCGTTTTGACCTCTATGGGCATATTTTAGACATTTTTAGCTCATTTTGACATTGAAACCCATTCTCAAACAAAACCCTGAAACCACTAGGAAACTTCAACAAATCTTATAAAATCATCCTAAAAACTATCCTAAATCAATAGCAAATAACACACATTTTCTGTGCATTTCAAAGACCCCTTGGTTTTATAGAAAAAGCTTTCTGAAAATACATTTTTTAGAAAAGAAAACCTTTCCAAATATATATATGTGTGTGTATATATATTTCTCCTTAGAAAATGAAAGCTTTCCAAAAATATTTTTTGAAAAAAGGAAAGTTTGTGTCTCTTCTTGTCTTTATTGGGCAAAATTAGTCTATTTTCACTCTTTTTCCACTCCAAGTGTCGTTCTCTTACTCAAATCGTAAAAATCACTAGCAAACGACATCAAATCTAATAAAACTAAGTAAAAATCATTTTAAATAAAAGGCAAATAAAGAAATTTTCAAATGCTTTTCACTAAACTAGTGAAATTTTACATTTGTCACTGATGATGATCATAAACTCCAAAATCTCCAAGAAGAATGGAAAAATACAACCCAAGTTGAAAGTTTATATTGGAAAACCATAGGAACATTGGAAAAAAAAAATCAAGGTTAGGGATCAAAGGAACAATTTTTGATTTGACTTGCAAGAGAAAATTTCTTTTATAGTAGGTCTATAGTGTCACAATGTTATTAATAGCGTTGTGATGCTATTAGTGTTGGCCTTTAGTACATGGCAAGTAGAGCCACCTACTAAGAGTGATGAAATGCAGAGTGTTGTGACGTATTGAGAGAGTGTCACCGTTGAACCTTTACGTTGCATGCAACATTGTGAAGTGTCTCCTACAACAATGTGATGCTCCAATCTGTCTTGAGGCATTGAATGAAATAAAAAATTTGAGCGTAAATACAAAAAGTATATACTGAAAGAGCATATATATATATATATATATATATTTTTAAATCAAGTGGCTCTATGACCCAATCAGTCAACAACATATCCAAATCCTAAATCACATTTCTATTTCATGTTCTTGTCTGAAAAGACGCTAATATCATAGGAGTATGATACTCTCTTTATTTACACAACCATTTTACCTTCATAAATATTTTCTAATACTAATACCAACCTAATTTTTAAAAAAGAATACTCACGTGATAACCAATTATTGACCGTGTGACACGTATGGTAGCTGTTTTTTTTTTTCTTCTTCTTTTTTTAACCCCGGAACCATATCCGCATTGCTCTGCCACGTGGTGGATTCTCTAATGAAGGCCGAATACATGTGTGTGTATGTATTTCTTGAAAATATATATCATTCATTTTTTCTCCGAAGCAAAGGCGTCATATTTTCAATTCGTGAATCTTCCGTCCAAGTACGGTTTCGCGAGACTTCCCGAAGAAACTCCACTGCGCAACGTCTCTTCTTACATATATTCCTTGAATCCCTTTAACCACTCAGATCAACAGAAACAAAACTCTCAAATTTCCAATTGCAATTCCGACTGTTCCTCTTCCAGTTCAGTTCATTGCCACAGACTTGGCCGTCAACGCTACTCGCCGTTGAGGCTAATCTTTAGCAATGGCCTCCACCACTGCGCCGTTTTATGCAATCGGTATTCGTTTTCCTTCACATTCCTCTTCCATTTCCTCCACTACGAACGCTCTCATTCTCAAGCCCCCGCTTGCCCTTTCCCTCACTGTGAAACCTAAATCGCCCTTGCTGTTGAAGAGCAATGGTGGGTGCCAGAGGTTTGGGAGGAATTCAAGGTTTGTTGTTCGCTGTGATGCCTCAAATGGAAGGGTCAGCTCAGTTCTTTCCCTTACCTTTTTGTTTGTTAATAATTCCTATTAGTGATTCGATTTGATTCTCTGTCACTTCCTCTTGTGGTGTTTAATTGGTTCGAACTCGTACTGATGCATAATTTCTGAACTAATTTTGTGGATGTTGTCTATTTAGCGCGTTAGGTGCTCTGAAATTTGGACATTTTGGTTTATTTAGAGCAAACTGATATAGTATAATGCATTATACGAGTAGTTGGGATACTCATCCTGTAGTCTTTACTGATCATGTTTAGTTTTACTTCAGATTACACAGCAAGAATTTACAGAAATGGCTTGGCAAGCTGTTGTTTCTTCTCCAGAAATAGCAAAGGAAAATAAGCATCAAATTGTTGAGACTGAGCATTTAATGAAGACCCTACTGGAGCAGAAGAATGGGCTGGCTCGTCGGATATTTTCTAAGATTGGTGTTGACAATACTCGTCTGTTGGAGGCTACCGATAAATTCATCAAACGCCAACCAAAGGTAATTGCATCTTGGTATCAAATTCGTAATTCTTATATGTGTTTCTCAGTCTTGGTCTCTTGGAGTATACAGGTCTATGAACTTCTAACTTTTGGTTGTGAGTTGTCATATGAATTTTAGTTGCTATGTCCTAAAATATCTTGTGCAACGAATCTCTATTTACTGTACTAGGTCCTTGGCGAGTCCGCTGGTTCAATGTTGGGACGTGACTTGGAAGCACTGATCCAACGAGCCAGAGAATTCAAGAAAGAGTATGGGGACTCATTTGTGTCTGTGGAGCACTTGGTTCTTGGATTTGTTCAAGATCAACGCTTCGGGAAACAACTGTTTAAGGATTTTCAAATATCATTGCAAACTTTGAAATCTGCGATAGAGTCCATTAGGGGCCGCCAATCTGTTATTGACCAAGGTTGCACCTTCTTTCTCTGTCTTTTTTAATTTCTTTTGAATACTTTTATGTGGTCGTGTTGTGCACATGTCAATTGTCTAGGCTATTTGTTGGACCCTACTGTATTTTGGTTGTGTTGAGTCTACATGCAAGCCAAGCCTCAATAATATGCTATAAGGAAAACATCGAAAAATTGGTTGATGATTTTAGGTTCCTGAAGCAATCACTGAAGAAAAAATTACTTGAGAACAGGGTTTATTTTGTTCACCAGAAATTAACACACCAATAGTTTGTGAAAAAACAAAACCTCGTTGAGTGCATACTTATTCATTTTGTCTTGTTGGAATGTATATTACGATATCCTTTTCTCGTTCATTAAAGGTTCCACAGATGCCAGGTGCCCCTCTGTGACCTGCTGGCATGTCGGGAGCATGTGCTGATTTATCTGTATGTATTCCATTTTCAAGTAATTGTTGTTTCTTGCAGATCCTGAAGGCAAGTATGAATCACTTGAAAAATATGGAAAAGATCTGACAGCATTGGCAAAAGCTGGGAAGCTTGACCCTGTAATTGGAAGGGATGATGAGATTAGAAGGTGTATTCAGATTCTATCTAGAAGAACAAAGAACAATCCTGTGCTTATCGGTGAACCTGGTGTTGGGAAAACTGCTATATCTGAAGGGTAACAGTGCATTATTTTGCCTTGTACAGAATCTTTCAGAAATAAATAAGGCCCTACAAAATCCTGGTCTGACTTTTGTAGATTAGCTTTATCTCTAGTCTGGTTAACTAGATATACTCCCTGCAACGAAAAAAGAAGTTGAAGAATAGAAGTCATATGTAACTATGCATTTGGTCCTTCGGGAACATTGTTTGGGTAACCACTGACTATTTATTATTAATTTTGATTGCCACTTGAGTATGTATCAAAAGAGAACACAAGCATTAATTATTTTGTACGCCTAATCTCCTGGTAGATTGCATATTGGAAGCTGTGTTGCTTGTGTAGAATTTTTGTCAGTGTAATGCTTTTGGCTTGGGATGTGGGCTTGACTCATATTTTCATTTTGCTAAGAACGTCAGTACTTATTTATATGATTCATTTTCATTTCATATTAACAGGCTTGCTCAAAGAATTGTTCAAGGTGATGTTCCTCAAGCTTTGATGAATAGACGGGTATGTAATTGACTTTTTCTTTCCTCTCTCCCTCTCACACACACCCCTGACTATTTAGAGGGGCATATTTGTAATTAGCTAGGGAGTTTGCTATGGAGTTTGGTTATCAATAGAGGGAAGGAGAATGAGGAGGATGGGCAACATTTCAGTGAGTGGTTTAGGTTTGAGAGATATTTCAAGCGAGGGTTGAGAGAGATTTTAAGGGAGGAAGAAAGTACCTCGGACACTTGGTTTTTTTATTTTTTATTTTTATTTTAATCTTTTATCTTTCGAACATTTGGGTTCTATCATTTTGGTATCAAAGCGGTATCCTGGGTAAGATGGTAGGATTGTACTGTTGGAAGAGAGAATGGCCGAGGTAGTGGAGAAACAATGGAAATAGAAGATATGTGCTTGACGAAGGTATTGGCCGGTGACGTGATGAAGACTTGGGGAAGACACCATTGCAGGTCGTCTGGAGATGGGAGTGTGGGAATGAAATTTATTTGTTGTCATGTAGATGGTGAGAGGAAAGAAGGTTTTGGAATGAAGTTGGGTTTTAGACTTGGTGGGCTGGGGTTGAATAAACTTGTTGAAGCCCATGTGTTTTCAAAGAAAGAAAAACCAAGAAATTCGTTGAGACTCATTTATTTGCAAGCAGAAAATCTGATGGTTTTATTAGATGGGTCTTAGGCTGGACAGTCCTTTGTTTGAAACCTGAGACCTGACTCGAGAAGGGAGTAGGCTTATGGGAGGACGCTAACCCTAGTGGCCATTGTCTTTTGCCCAATACTCATGCTGCTGACCTTCTCCACTGGACAAGCTCATGTCACCAGCCAAGACTACCATCCACCATCATTTGCCGACCATCTTCTGCCACTTCTCACCATGTAATCACCGTATAGATCTATTTTTGGGATTATTTGATTGTAAAAAAAATGCGGTGTGTTTTAGGGTTAGATAATGATAGGAATGCTATTAGGGTATACTAAATATTAGAGGGATGTTTAGTAATTTAGCTAGGGAGTTTGTTATGGAATTTGGTTATAAAATAAATGGAAAGGAAACTATTATGGGTTGGCCTAGTGGTAATAAGGGAGGTATATTCTTAATAAATGGCTAAGAGGTCCTAGGTTCAATCCCATGGTGGCCACCTACCTGGGATTTAATATCCGAGTTTTGTTGACACTCAAATGTTATAGGGTCAGACGGGTTATCCTGTGAGATTAGCATAAACTAGCCTAGACACTCATGGATATTAAAAAAAATGGAAAAGAAAGAAAATAAGAAGGATCCACAATGTTTTGGTGAGTGATTTAGTGCTTGAGAGAGATCTCAAGAAAGGGAGGGTCTAATTGCCTTGAACAATTGATTTATCTTGTAATTTGGTTATCTTTTATCTTTCTATACATTTGGGTTCTATCACCTTTTGTTCCTCCATCCCTTTCTCCTACGGCTGTCTTAGGATTTGCAGTTTGCAACAATCTTTACAACTCATTCTCTTCTTGTAGTTAATATCTCTTGACATGGGTGCTCTAATTGCTGGAGCAAAATATCGTGGAGAATTTGAGGATAGGCTCAAGGCTGTACTGAAGGAAGTTACAGAATCAGATGGCCAGATTATCTTATTCATTGACGAAATTCACACTGTAGTTGGAGCAGGTAGTGTATGCGAACTTGATTTTGGAAAACTGTAGCCTATTGTGGGTCATGGGTTATTGGTGGTGGTTCCCCAATATGGTGGGAACTCTTGTTTGACAGATTAGCTGTTGTATTGTTTTCTCAACTTAATAAACCACTGGTGTCTCTTTAGGTGCTACAAACGGTGCAATGGATGCTGGAAATCTATTGAAGCCTATGCTTGGTAGGGGTGAGCTGCGGTGTATTGGTGCCACAACGTTGGATGAGTACCGAAAGTACATTGAAAAGGATCCAGCACTGGAGCGCCGATTCCAACAGGTTTATGTTGATCAACCAACTGTGGAAGATACCATTTCTATCCTCCGTGGGCTTCGTGAAAGATATGAGTTGCATCATGGAGTTCGCATATCCGATAGTGCTCTTGTAGAAGCTGCAATTCTTTCAGACCGGTATATTAGTGGACGATTTCTACCTGACAAAGGTACATATCCTTTTGAGGAATGGAATAATCTTACATTGTTGTAATGAAAAAATTTTAGTGGAAAGATTGTGGATGTATGTCATGGGTGCTAATGGTTATTTCGAAATACAGCCATTGACCTTGTTGATGAAGCTGCTGCTAAGCTGAAAATGGAAATTACCTCAAAACCCACTGCTCTTGATGAGATCAATAGAGCAGTGCTGAAGCTCGAGATGGAGAGACTTTCGCTGACAAACGATACAGACAGGGCTTCTAGAGATAGGTTGAGTCGCCTTGAAACTGAGTTGTCTCTTCTAAAGGAGAAGCAAGCCCAGCTTACTGAGCAATGGGAGCATGAAAAGTCTGTCATGACTCGTCTTCAGTCAATCAAAGAGGAGGTATGTTGTTTTAAGTCAATAGAGTAGAAAGTCTTAACCTGTTAAAGTAATATACCATTGACTACATTGAAAATACTCCGAGGTGTTCATGTCTAAATAAATATAATTTGACATAAACAGGCTGCAGCAGCGACATCCTATAGAAGTAGAACTGTTCTAGCTTGATTATCATCTGCTCGGTAAACTTACATTCATTCTTGCAGATCGATCGGGTAAACTTGGAGATCCAGCAAGCTGAAAGGGAGTATGATCTTAATCGAGCAGCTGAATTGAAGTATGGAAGCTTAAATTCCTTGCAGCGGCAGCTTGCAGATGCAGAAAAGGAGCTAGATGAATATATGAATTCTGGAAAGTCCATGTTGAGAGAAGAAGTGACTGGAAATGATATTGCGGAAATAGTTAGCAAGTGGACTGGGATCCCTGTATCTAAGCTTCAACAGTCCGAGAGGGAAAAGCTTCTACATTTGGAGGAAGAACTTCATAAGCGCGTTGTGGGTCAAGACCCTGCAGTTAAATCCGTTGCCGATGCCATTCAAAGATCTCGAGCTGGTCTTTCTGATCCAAACCGCCCTATTGCTAGTTTCATGTTCATGGGTCCGACTGGTGTTGGGAAAACAGAACTAGCTAAGGCTCTTGCTTCCTATTTATTCAACACAGAGGAGGCTCTTGTGCGTATTGATATGAGTGAATACATGGAAAAGCACGCAGTTTCAAGATTGATTGGAGCTCCACCTGGTTACGTAGGTTATGAGGAGGGGGGGCAGTTAACGGAGACTGTTCGCCGAAGGCCCTATGCAGTCATTCTGTTTGACGAGATAGAGAAGGCTCACTCTGATGTGTTCAATGTGTTCCTTCAGATTTTGGATGACGGGCGAGTAACTGACTCGCAAGGTCGGACTGTGAGCTTTACTAACACAGTTATTATCATGACTTCAAATGTGGGCTCACAGTATATTCTTAACACTGATGATGATACATTAACAAAGGAAACAACATATGAAACCATAAAACGACGGGTTCTGGAAGCTGCACGATCGATTTTTCGTCCTGAGTTCATGAATAGAGTTGATGAATACATAGTTTTCCAACCTCTAGATCGTGATCAGATCAGCAGTATTGTTCGGTTACAGGTAATTCTCCATGCTGATAATGCCTTACTTTCCCTTGAGTGTTCAAAAATTATTTCACGTCTTCCTTTTCGGTTGTGTTCATTTATCATGCATTAACCACATTTACACTTTTGAAAACAGCTGCAACGGGTTCAAAAGAGAGTTGCAGACAAGAAGATGAAGATCGAGGTGAGCGATGCAGCAATTCAACTTCTTGGAAGTCTTGGGTACGACCCGAACTATGGGGCTAGGCCGGTGAAGCGTGTAATACAGCAGAATGTGGAGAATGAAATTGCAAAGGGTATTTTGAAAGGAGAATTCAAGGATGAAGACACTATTTTAATAGACACAGAAGTATCGGCATTCTCGAATGGCCAACTTCCGCAGCAAAAACTTGTTTTCAGAAGAATGGAGAACAAGGCAACTGAGAATCCAACTGCAGATAGCCGAGAAGCGTCTGCTCAAGTTCTATGAAACAGTGCCTAAACATCTTCTCGGTAGCTTTTGTTCTTAGTAAATTTCCATACCAAGATAATTGTTTTTCTCTTCCGTATACAGTTCAGGAAATCAATGCTCATATAAAAAGTTGGTTTTCAAAATATACGTGCTAATTATTTTCTGCCTTTTGAGATGCAAAATTAAACTAGTTTATCTTAAATGTGATCTTATTCCCTCCTGCTGACTATTTTCTGTCATTTTATTAATTTTGTTTCTCACAACAATTCTATTCAAAGTGACTGATTAAAATATTAGTTCATATGTGACATATTCGTAAATTAAAAGATTGACATACTCATAGAGTAAAAGGTTCGACAATTTTCTACACGTTCGATATATGAGAATAATGAAAAGTAGCACATAATTAGTTTATAAGTGTTTATTTATTTAAATATGTGCAACTACAAATGCGTCTATAGTCTATAATTTATATTTATATTTATTCTCAAAAAAAAAGTTATAATTATATTTATATTTATATCTATAATCTATTGAAAGGGGAAAATGTTGGAAAAAAATTGAACACCCTCTTTTTATTTTAGTTATTATCATTAGTATCGTAATGTAGGAACTATTTAATTAATCCATGATTATCAATAATAAATAGGGTAAACTGCAAAAAAAATTTTATAGGTTTAATTTTTATTATTATTATAAGTTTGAGAGTCTAATTTTAACTCTTTTAGAAGTTTAGTGGCTCAATTGCTACTATTGAAAGTTTTAAATGAGTTAGCAATTTAAATGCATAAGCAATTAGAACCTAAAGTACTCTAATTGTTACATCAATTTTGAAATTAGATATGTTTGTTCTAAAATAAAAAAATAGAGGCTATGAAACTTACTTGTTGTTGTAGCTCAAAATTGAATCAAATTCCTTCAAGTTTTTGATCCCGAACACTTCGTGGACCACCACAATAGTCTTCCTTGTTATTTCCTAGCCTTGTAACGGATTGTGGGATCTAAATTGTGGTGACTTTTGAGCAATTTGTGAAGAACAACTAATTTTGGAGAGTTTGGAGTGAAAGGAGTCTCTCAGCCAAAATTTTCAGCAAAACTAACTATTTTTTATTAATTCTTTCTTTTATTTGAAGAAGAAACCACGCAAAACCATTTCACATACATAATGACATCAAAGATGGTAGTTAAGAAGTTGAATTTGATAGTGGAAGAGAGTGGAAGAAGAGGTAAACACCTCGGCTTCAACATGCAAAGTGGGAAAATCCTACAAAATTGGAAATTTGATTTTCCAAAAATTGAAAAACCGATCGTGACACATATAGTAGTTTATCGCGATTTATCGCAGGTAGACGGTCTATTTTGCTATTAGTTGTAAATAGTTTCAACAATTTTGCCATTTAAGATAATTTTCCTTTTCTTCTTTCTATATTTAAAATTAATTCTAATAATTAATTAAATAATTAATTATATTAAATAATATTAAATATTAAATTAATAATCTTTCCGCTTACCTGTTAATTTTCAACCCCGTGAATCTCTATTCAACCATTTAATATTTTAATCACATTTAAATATTTTCAACTCTCCAATCTCATATGATTCATACTTAAAATGAACACACTGTAAATCTTGCTCCTAGAACGAATTTGAACATTTTCAAATTTTTTCAACACACTGTTCTAAGGTTTGATCCATGAGCTAACAAGGAGATCTAATAAATCTACAAATCATGAGCTCCAATGATCTGAAATTAACTGCCTAAACTCTTTATGTAAGACCCTAACTCAGAATCCTTAAGATGGCTAGTAAGGAAAAGAAGTAAGACTAGTTGAATGCATAATATTAGGAAAGAAATGGATATTCCACTAAGAGTGAGAATGAAGGATGGAAGGCATAGTTTGGGAATTAGTTAAGCATTTGGATGTATTTTTGAGCATAGTCCGGTTAATGCATAGATGGTAAAGCGCTAAAGTGTGGTACCTTAATTTGGAGGGAATTTGATACTGAATTTTGAAAAGGGAAACAAGAATTTGGGAAAAGAGGAAACGCATGGCTCACACTTAGTCTTGGAATTAACAAGTTATGGGATTAGCTTTGGAGGGTGTTAAGCTAGAAAAAAAAGAGAAGCCGAGGAACCTTAAGGCGTGAGCAGCATGCGTTGAAGGTTTATTATGAGTTAGTAAGGATTTTGGTGTTGATTAAGTAGTCCGTGCTCAAAGATAAGGACATTTAGTGTTTAAGGTAACCAAGGGTCGTTAAGGCTATGCGTTGAGGAGCTCAATTCCATGGTAAATGGAAATATAACTTTGATTTCGGGTAAACGCATAGGTTGTAATTCAAGAATTTAAAGGATAGGAAGTCGGACGCATGGTACGATGCGGTAAGGTAAAAACACATAGTAGTATGCGTTTGGGACATTGATGCCTAGTAATATACGGTGAAGAAACGATTTCAAGGTATTATGGTGGAAGGCAAAGGAAATAAGTAATAAAGCTAAAACCTTAAAGGAAATTCAGTGAACGCACAAGGGCAGTATGATTAAATGAATAGTTTATATATTGGAATATGTTAGACGTATAAGATAAGCTTATAAGGGCTAGGTGGTTTCACCTTATAAGTGGGAGGTGTTAGAAGTATGTTAAGTATTTCATGCAAGGAGACGCTTGGATAAATACATGATTGGTTAAGCATGCAGCTTGACATGTGGCATGGAAATGAAAAAAAGGGAGGAATAGTAGTATGACCACTCCTGTACTCCAAAGCTATAAAGAGGACCTTGAGAGAAAAAGAGTGACTGATGATGCTGAAGTAAGAATTCTTGAGAGAAAGGAGGAATCCTGGTGTCCGTAATAGAAGTCTGCGGCCAAGGAAGAAGATATTCTAGACAACTTAGCTATATCTTGTGTTAAAGAAGTTGTCTTGCGTCTAAAAGAGTCAACTTGCGTTTAAGTTTCAAGGTGAACGATGCGTACAAGTTAGACCTTGTGCCGTCGACGCAGTAAAAAAAAAAGAGAAGTAAGGAAGAGTTGCGACCAACCAAGCTGCCAGAGGAATATAAGGTCTTGGGTTCCAGGGTTAGAACGTTGCATCCAAGAAGCTCGGGAAAGAGGAAATAGCGGCAAAGAGGAGAAACTATCCTTAAAGTGTTTTGTGAGTGACACCTTCCTTTCTTTGAAAATGGTTTATTGGAAATGTTGTTCTAATTTTATTATGAGCTATGATTTAATGAAAAGTGTTTATTTCAAAAGCATGATGCTTGAATATATAGTTCATGTCACACCCCCTCCCAAGTTTACCTGCACAACCTGAAAGGAGATGTGAGGACATTATACATCACCCCTCTTGTGACGCATACCATCCGTTCCTTCACACACATTCTGAACTGTTCACAATGTAATCTCCACATTCTAAAACATTTTAAACATAACATATAGGAAAGAATATACAAGCCAAAAACTAAATTCCTCAACTCTTTTACATGTCCTTACACAACCCATAGTTTAACCCCTAGTAATTGTACATACATATCTACATGCCACCTAATTAAGGTTTAACATACAACTAACACTTCAACAGGTCGAATTATTCAGAGTCTCAAAGCTTAAGCAGGGCGAGTGGGAGTAGGCAAAGCACCAGAAACGTCCTTGCTACCTGGGGGGGGGGGGACATTGAAAACATGAGCTAAAGGCCCAGTGAGTGACAATTTTAACAAACCATTTTAGTTTGAAAATCATCAGTAGTAAAACTATGCTCAACATCAAACATAAAACATGTAATCACTTCAAATACATTAGTTAAAACAAACTTAATTGCCCTTATCACTTCATACATGATTTTCAGCAAATCATAAGAAAACAGTTTAAGTGCAGTACTTTTCCCTTAGTTGAAGTGGAGCAAAACTCAACACCTCAACGTCGAAAGCATATAAGGCTCGATGAGGAGCAAGACTCAACGCACCAGCATATAACCTCTATGTGCACATAGGAATATGGCGGGTTGCCCAAGTACCTTCTCATGTCCTTGAGTACTGGGTCCCGGGGAAACTCACATGTCTTGCTAGCATTGAGCCTCCTCTAAAACATTTTATAGGCGGGTTGCCCAAGTACTGGGTCCCGGGGAAACTCACATGCCTTGCTAGCATTGAGTCTCCTCTAAAACATTTTTCCTTTTTAGAAACAACATTTCATACAAACTGTTCGTATACAAATCATTCATAAGAATACAGGGCAATTATTATATCAATAACATCTCATAAACATGTTTTCCAATAGCTTTAAGAACATAACGTATGCCTCATAAAGCATTTAATCACAAATTCACATTTCATTGGAAAACCGAACTATCATGTTCAACAAAATCATTTTAAAGTAAAAGAAGTGTCACTCACAATTCTTCCTAGGCCTTGTGTGGATTATACGCCTTCCCTATTTCCTCTTGGCCTGAAATAGATATTTTCCCTTGTTATACTTCTTTTCCATTCACTTTAATATACAACAACTCAACATATGCACAATGCCTATAGTTTATCATGCGGTCAAACTTCCATTAGTTCATTCTCAAGCCTTAAACACCAAGGCTATTACTACTAGCTGTTGCTTACCCTTCTGTTAGACTTCAATTCAAAGAACACTTTGCCTGCAGCTCACTTTTGCTATTATACCAACATTTGAGTTTTATCTTTTTCTTAACAAAGCTGACTGTTACAGCTTTGCTGTTTCTGCTTAATCCCTGCTAAAAATGCATTTCCAGCCCATATTAAGACTTCTTCTCTTCTACAAACTTGTAAAGAATTAAGTTTCACAGCTTACCTCAAAATTTTAAGGCTTAACTCTCTTCCGTTCTGTAGTTATGCCAAAATCACTCCACGTTGCTTCGAATTACATAGCAGTTCTGTAGTTGCTGCTTTTTCCTAAAGATTCATGTGATAAACTTCAGTTTCAGCTCAACCATCCTTCATAAGACTTGTTAGGAATTATGTTAACTTACTAACCTCAAAATTTCAGCCCTAAACTTGGCTTCCTTGAGTCGTTCTACTCCAAACAACAACCACTATTCAGTTTGTGCGTCTGCAATCGTCTTCTGTTCTAGTTCGGATTTCAGCACCAAAACAGGTAGCATTTCACCCAAAAACTATAAGAACACCTTCCTCTTCCTTCTCTAGTGGTTTCTCTGAAAGATGGAATTGACTTAAGTTCTCGAAATGTCAGAAAATAATTAAACTCACCTATATATATACTGCCGGCTTATCCCTCACAAGTACCAAGATGATAATGCCGACTTACCCCTCACAGTAGGTTGGCGCTGGTCTTTCCTTCGACGCAAGGCACTCTTGTCTATATTCTCCTCCAGCGTCTTCAGGAACTAACCATTCTCAGCACATAGTGTTCTCGGCGCCTCCTACCTCCGACGCATACAACATATTCATTCACATCACTAGCTTCATTGCGTCAAGACCTTCTGTCTTGGACACAATGCGACTTCAGCGCATGGCTATCTTCGACGCATGGTAAGTTCAACGCATGGCTGTCTTCGATGCATGGTGACTTCAACGCATGGTTCACGCATATTTCTTCCTCCGACAATGATCCCTTATTCTTCGATGCTGCGACTGCTTCAGCTCACATACTTCGTGATTCAATCAATAACGCATGATTCCTCAAATAATTCAACTTCCCGCTACTTTCACCAACGCATGGTCTTGGCCAACACTTAACTAAAATTTTGTTCTACTTCTTGGCTACTTCTCGGCTGTTCTTCTTCTAGTAACGCATAACCTCAATCGCATTGCTCTCCCCAACATTTGGTTTTACAAGTCAGTGCTTACAATTCTTTACCCCCTTTTTAAGAATTTCGTCCTCGAAATTCAACTAAGGTCACTGTAAGAAAAGGTGAGGATACTTAACTTTCATTTGATCTTCACTTTCCCATGTCGCTTCTTCAATTTGATGATTTCTCCATAGAACCTTAACAAGCGGTATAGTTTTTGTTCTCAATACTTGTTCTTTGCGGTCCAGAATTTGCACAGGTTCTTCTTCATAAGATAAATCTTCATTTACTTGGATAGGTTGAGTCTCCAAAACATGAGTGGGGTCTGGAATATATTTCTTCAATAAAGAAACATGAAACACATCATGTACCTTAGACAATTCCATAGGTAATGCTAACCGATAGGCTGAAGGTCCTATACGTTCCAAAATTTCATAAGGTCCAATATATCTTGGACTCAATTTTCCTTTCCTTCCAAATCTCAAAATTCCTTTCCAAGGGGATAGTTTCAAGAAAACTTTGTCACCAACTTCGAATTCTAAATCTCGACGTCTCTTATCAGCATAACTCTTCTGTCGATCTTGTGCAGTTTTTAATCTTTCTTTTATGAATTTCACGTTCTCAGATGTAGTTTAGACTAATTCTGGTCCCCCAACATATGGGAGTTCTGCATCGCCTGCCATACAATGCCTAATAAGGTGCCATTCCAATACTAGAATGGTAGCTATTATTATAGGCAAATTCCATTAAAGATAGCTGAGTAGCCCAGCTTCCTTTAAATTGCAACGCGCAGGCACGCAACATATCCTCTAAAGTTTGAATCGTTCTTTCTGATTGCCCATCTGTTTGAGGATGGAAGGCTGTACTAAACTTAAGTTTAGTTCCCAACGCTTGTTGCAGACTTGGCCAAAACTTAGATATAAACCTTGGATCTCTATCAGAAACAATAGATACGGGAGCTCCATACTGACTTATTACTCTATCAACATATAGTTTGGCCAATTTAGTCAAGGTAAAAGTCTCTTTAACAAGTAGGAATCGTGCAGTTTTACTAAATCTGTCTACTATCACCCATATTCCATCATATCCATTTGGGGTTTTAGGAAGACCAAATAAGAAGTCCATCGTAATATGTTCCCATTTCCACTCCGGTACAGGAAGCGGTTTTAAAAGTTCACCAGGTCTTTGTCTTTTTGGTTTAACTTGCTGACATATTAAACATCTTGTTACATATTCAGCAATTTCCTGTTTCATACCTGGCCACCAATAATATTCCCTCAACGTCCTGTACATCTTTGTACTACCAGGATGCATTGCATATGCAGAGCTATGAGCTTCCTCTAGAATGGCATTTTTCAGTAACGCATCATTAGGAACGCATACCCTTCCTTGTTTCATTAAAGCTCCATCAGTTCTTACATCGAAGTCCATCCTTTTCTCAAGATTCACTTCTTCCATTATTTTCCTAAGTACATCGTCTTCCATTTGTTTATTCACAATTTCCTCTGTCAAAGTGGGTCTCAAATGGAAGTGTGCGAACAAAACCCCTAACTCGTCAACTGATAAAGACGCATTCGAACGTCTAAATTCCTTTGTCAATTCTGCGCTAACAGTGTTCAACAACACCTTGGTTTGCCTCGATTTCCTACTCAATGCGTCGGCCACAACATTGGCCTTTCCGGGATGGTATTCTATCGAGCAATCATAGTCTTTAATCAATTCCATCCATCTTCTCAGTCGTAAATTCAATTCTTTCTGATAAAAAATATACTTCAAGCTCTTATGATCAGTTAATATACGACATCTCTCTCCGTACAGGTAGTGCCTCCAGATTTTCAAAGCTAGTACAACTGCTGCCAACTCTAAATCATGCGTCGGGTAATTGCACTCATGTTTCTTTAATTGTCTCGACGCATAGGCAATCACCTTTCCTTTTTGCATAAGTACACAACCTAATCCCTGGCGTGACGCATCACAATAAATTTCAAACTCTACTCTAGATGTAGGCAATGACAATACTGGAGCTGTCACTAGTTTTTCCTTCAACTTTTGAAAACTCTGTTCACATTCACTAGTCCATTCAAATTTGGTTGCCTTTTTATTCAAACTTGATAAGGGTAATGCTATTTTGGAAAATCTTTCCACAAATCGGCGATAATAACCTGCTAATCCCAGAAAACTACGAACTTCCGTCACATTTGTAGGTCGTTCCCAGTCAATGATCGCTTCGATCTTTTGTGGATCTACACTTACCCCTTTTGCTGACACCACATGCCTAAAAATATAACACGGTCCAGCCAGAATTTACACTTACTGAATTTCGCATACAACCTTTTAGCATGCAATGTCTGTAATACTATTCGGAGGTGTTCCGTATGCTTCTCGCTATTCTCAGAATATACTAGTATATCATCAATGAATACTACCACAAACCGATCAAGGTATGGATGGAATATTCGATTCATAAGATCCATGAATACTGCTGGAGCATTAGTCAATCCAAAAGGCATTACTAAAAACTCATAATGTCCATACCTCATTCTAAAAGCAGTCTTTGGAATATCTATCTCTTTAATCTTTACCTGATGATATCCAGATCGTAAATCAATCTTGGAAAACACCGATGCACCATTAAGTTGATCAAATAAATCATCAATGCAAGGCAATGGATACCTATTACGTATCATTACCTTGTTCAACTGGCGGTAATCAATGCATAATCTAAGTGTGCCATCCTTCTTCTTGACAAACAACACAGGTGCTCCCCACGGTGACACACTGGGTCGTACATACCCCTTATCAATCAATTCCTGCAACTGTACTTTCAATTCCTTCAATTCCTTTGGTGCCATTCTATATGGAGTTTGCGAAATTGGTGCGGTTCCTGGAATCAGATCAATAGAAAATTCTATCTCTCTATCAGGCTGTAAACCAGGTAATTCCTCAGGAAACACATCCTGGAATTCATTAACCACTGGAATATCCTCTGGTCCCAACTTACCACCCTGGGTATCAATCACATAAGCAAAGTACGCTGAACAGCCCTTGCTTAACAACTTCCTTGCCTTAACTGCTGATATCACACAAGTAGGCAGTATTTTCCTATCTCTCCTAAAAGTAACTTCAGTTCCCTCACTTCTTTTAAACACAACTTCCTTCTGGAAGCAATCTATGGTAGCTCGATATTTAAACAGGAAATCCATTCCCAATATAACATCAAACTCTTGAATATTCAAAGGAATTAAGTTGGCTGTCATGGTTACACCATTAATTTCAACTACACAATCTCTATATTCCACTAGTCACCAACACATCACCAACAGGGGTATATATACAGTTCTTCAGACAAAGATTCTAATTAAGAATCCATATTTACAGTAAAGATTCTAGCAACAAAAGAATGAGTAGCACCAGGATCTATCAAAACATGAGCAGAAGTATGACAAATAGGAATTTTACCAGTAACCACATTAGGAGTCTCGTCAGCTTCTTGTTGAGTCATAGCAAAGACCTTCCCTTGTTGTTTAGGCCGACCTGTAGCTCCCTTTTGTCTTGATCCACTAGCTCCTTCATCAACAATTCCGGCAGGTCTTCGTGATTGATTAGCAATAATAGAACCAGTTCTCTGTTCAGCTTTTACTTCTTGCATCAACTGGGGGCATTCTCGTTTATAGTGACCCTCTTGTCCACAATGATAACAGACATTGCCCTTACATTGTCCCCAATAGTGTTTCCCGTAGGTGGGATATAACGGTTTCCTCATGGAACTAGCTGTGGACTCACCAGGTTGTCCACTTTGAGAGCCCTCCACTGACTGAACTGGTCCACTAAGATTCCTCGATCCTTGTCTCCGTGCACCTCCTCCAATACCACCTTGGAAGTACTTTTACCTTGTTCATTCGGTCTGGCTTTGAAATTTCTTCCACTAATTACACCTTGTACAAATCTTTTACCAGACTGTCCCTGTAAGCACTGACTTGCAATACCAAGTGTTGGGAGAGCTATGCGTTTGAGGTTATGGTTTTATGCGTCGTCAGAAGGAGAATAGCCGAGAAGTAGCCAATAAGGGGGTGAAATTTCAGTTAAGTATTGGCTAAGACCATGCGTTGATGAATGAAGTGAAAGTTAAAATATCTTGAGAATCATGCATTGTTGAGTAAGTCGCGAAGGGCTGTGAGTTGAAGTAGTGGTCGTGTCGAAGAATAAATGATCATTGTCAGGAGAAGAAATATACTTAGAGCATGCATTGAAGTCACTATGCGTTGAAGGCGCCACCATGTGTGAAGACAGCCATGCGCTGGAGCCACATTGCGGCCAAGACAGAAAGGTCTTGATGCGATGAAGCTAGTGTGTAAGACTATGTGTGTATACGTCGGAGGTAGGAGGCGCCGAGAACACTATGCGCTGATAATGATTAGTCCTGAAGGCGCTGAAGGAAAATTTAGACATGAGTGCCCTGCGTTGAGGAGAAGACTAGCACCAGCCTGCGGGTGAGTAAGTCGGCATTATCATCTCGGTACTTGTGATGCATAAGTCGGCAGTATATATAGGTGAGTTTAATCATTTTCAGACATTTCAAGAACTTAAGTCGGTCCCATCTTTTAGAGAAACTACAAAGGAAAGTAGAGGAAGGTGTTCTTATAGTTTCGGGCGAAATTCCACTCGTTTTGGTGCCAAAATCATAACTGAAACAGAAGTTTGATTTGCAGACGCACAAATTGAACAGTGGTCGATGTTTGGAGTAGAACGACTTGAGGAAGCCGAGTTTAAAGCTGAAATTTGGAGGTTAGTAAGTTAACACAATTTCTAACAAGTCTTGTGAAGGATGGTTAGGCTTGAAGTGAAGTTAATCATATGAATTTCTAGGTAAAAGCAGCAGCAACAGAACTGTTATGCAACTGGAGCAACGCGAAGTAATTCTGGCATAACTGAAGAACGATTAAGAGTTAAGGCTTGAGATTTTGAGGTAAGCTGTGGGACTTGATTCTTTACAAGTTTGTAGAAGGGAAGAAGTCTTGATATGAACTGGAAATGTGTTTTTAACAGGGCTTAAGCAAAGAGATCAAAGCTGTAGCAGTTAGCTCTGTCAAGAGAAAGATAAAGTTCAAACATTGGATTATCAGCAAGAATGAGCTGTATACAAAGTGTCCTCTGAATTGGAGTTCAACAGAAGGGTAACGAGCGGCTAGAAGTAATAGCTTTAGTGCTTAAAGCTTGAGAATGAACTGATGATACTGAATCGCATACCTAGCTCTAAATATTAAGTATATGATGAGATGTTATTTATGTTTGATGAATAGAAAAGAAGTGTAACAAAGGAAAATGTTTGTTTCAGGCCAAGAGGAGATAGGAAGGGCTTATAACCCATTCAAGGCCTAGAAAGAGTTGAGTGACACTTTTCTTACCCTAAAGCAATCTTTGTTACATATGTTAGTTCGGTTTTCCAATGGAATGCGATTTTGTGATCAAAAGATTTATGAAGCATACTTTATGTTCTTTAAGTTATTGAAAAGTATGTTTATGAAATGTTATTGATGAAATATCGTTGCCTTGAATTCTTATAAATGATTGCTTACGATTTGTTTGAATAAAGTGTTACTTCTTTAAAGAAAAACGTTTAAGAGGAGGCTCAGTGCTGATGGACTTGAGAAGGCACGTGAGTTTCCCCGGGACCCAGTACTGAGGGACATGAGAAGGTACTTGGGCAACCCGCCATATTCCTATGTGCACACAGAGGTTATATGCTGGTACGTTGAGTCTTGCTCCGCATCGAGCCTTATATGTTTTCGACGTTGGGGTGTTGAGTTTTGCTCCACTTCAACTAAGGGAAAAGTATTGCACTTCAACAGTTTTCACATGATTTATTAAAAATCCTATAAGAATTGATAAGGGCAATTAAGTTGTTTTAACTAATGTATTTAGAAGTAATTGCATGTTTTATGTTGATGTTGAACTCAGTTTTACCACTGATGAACTCCGAACAAAAAGGTTTATTAAAATGGTCACTCACTGGGCCTTTAGCTCATGTTTTCAATGTTTTCTTTCCCCTCCAGGTAGCAAGGACGTTCCAGGTGCTTTGCCTACTCCAACTCACCCTGCTTAAGCTTCGAGATTCAGAAAAACCTAACTTGTGGAAGTGTTGTTGTATGTTAAACCTCTATTAGATGGCATGTAGATATACGTGTATAATTGTAAGAGATTGAACTAGGGATTGTTTTAGAACATATGAATGAGTTGAAGAAGTGGGTTGACTTGTTTATACATTCCTATATGTGATAATTAAATGTCTTAGAATGCGAAATTTATTGTGAATAGTTTAGGATGTGTGCAGGAAGGGATGGATGGTATGCGTCGCAAAAGGGTGATGTGTACTATCCTCACGTCCCCTTTCAGGTTAAGTAGGTGAACTTGGGAGGGGGTGTGACAAGTTGGTATCAGAGCGAAAGAGTCTTGGGAATAGGATCATGCATTATAGTGTAGGAGCATGTAATTGTTTAGCCAATAGTAACATTGTGTTATCATATAGGAAAACATGCCACCTCGAAGCAGGCGAGTTAGGCAATCAGCGACTGGAACTCCTCAGGCTACTGAAGATCGAGGGAATATGTCAGAGGGTGAATCTAGTCATCCTCGAGTTGAAGTTAATGCTGAGGAACAGATATTTACCAGAATTGCAGAGAGATTAGTTGCAGGCATAGGATCAGTACAATCAGATCCTGAAAAGAAGTATAGCATTGAAAGATTGAAAGCCTTAGGTGCTACTACCTTTGAAGGCACTGTAGACCCTGCTGAAGCACAGTCATGGTTGAACTTACTAGAGAAATGCTATCGTGTAATACGGTGCCCTGATGATAGAAAGGTAGAGTTAGCAGTATTTTTGCTCCAGAAAGGGGCAGAAGATTGGTGGAAAATGGTGGAAAGCAGGAAGGGAGACATCGAAGGAATAGACTGGAACGAGTTTAAAAAGGCGTTCCAAGAAAAGTATTGTCAAAGATCGTTCCGAGATGCTAAAAGGAATGAGTTTTTGAGGTCGATACAAGGATCCATGTCAGTAGCAGAAAATGAGAAGAGGTATACAGAATTATCTAAATATGCCATGACGATTGTTGCAGATGAGCATGATAGATGCAAGAGATTCGAAGAAGGGTTACGAGAAGAGATACGTACTCCTGTAACTGCTAGTTCTGAATGGACAGATTTCTCCAAACTCGTAGAGGCAGCTATGCGAGTTGAAAGAAGTTTAATGGAAAAGAGAATGGAACGTGAGTCAACAAGAGGTGGACGTGCAATTCCTTCCTTCAACCCTACTCAAGGACAGTCTGGTAGGAGATTTGTACCAGGCGTAATTGGTGGAAGAAAATTCAAAGTCAGACTGAATGAGCAAGGTAAAAGTAATTCCAAGAGTGGTAATGGAGGAGGTGCACGGAGACAAGGACCGAGGAACTTTAGTGGACCAGCTCAGTTAGTGGAGGGCTCTCAAAGTGGACAACTTGGTGAGTCCACTGCTAGTTCCATGAGGAAGCCGTTATGTCCTACCTGCGGGAAACACCATTGGGGACAATGTAAGGGCAATGTATGTTATCATTGTGGACAAGAAGGTCATTATAAACGAGAATGCCCCCACTTAATGTAAGAGGTCAAAACTGAACAGAGAACGGGTTCTACTATTGCTAATCAACCACAAAGACCTGCAGGAATTGTTGGTGAAGGAACTAGTGGATCAAGACAAAAGGGAGCTATAGGTCGCCCTAGACAACAAGGGAAAGTCTTTGTTATGACTCAACAAGAAGCAGACGAGGCTCCTAATGTTGTTACTGGTACAATTCCTATTTGTCATACTTCTGCTCATGTTTTGATAGATCCTGGTGCTACTCATTCTTTTGTTGCTAGAATGTTTACTGTAAAAATGGATTCTGAATCAGAATCTTTGTCTGAAGAATTGTATATATATACCTCTGTTGGTGATGTGTTGGTGACTAATGGAATATAGAGATTGTGTAGTTGAAATTAATGGTGTAACCATGACAGCCAACTTAATTCCCTTAGATATTCAAGAATTTGATGTTATATTGGGAATGGATTTCCTGTCTAGATATCGAGCTACTATAGATTGCTTCCAGAAGGAAGTTGTGTTTAAAGGAGTCGAAGGAAACGAAGTTACTTTTAGAGGAGACAGGAAAATCTTCCCTATTTGTGTGATATCAGCAGTTAAGGCAAGGAAGTTGTTAAGCAAGAGATGTTCAGCATACCTTGCTTATGTGATTGATACTCAGGGCAGTAGGTTGAAACCAGAGAATATTCCAGTGGTCAGTGAATTCCGGAATGTGTTTCCTAAAGAACTGCCTGGTTTACCGCCTGATAGAGAAATAGAATTTTCTATTGATCTGATTCCCGGAATCGCACCAATTTCGCAAACTCCATATAGAATGGCACCGAAAGAATTGAAGGAATTGAAAGTACAGTTGCGAGAACTGATTGATAAAGGGTATGTACGACCCAGTGTGTCACCGTGGGGAGCACCCGTATTGTTTGTTAAGAAGAAGGATGGCACACTTAGGTTATGCATTGATTACCGCCAGTTGAACAAGATAACGATATGTAATAAACATCCACTGCCTCGCATTGATGATTTATTTGACCAACTTAAAGGTGCTTCAATGTTTTCCAAGATTGATTTACGATCTGGATATCATCAGGTAAAGATTAAAGAGACAGATATTCCAAAGACTGCTTTTAGGACGAGGTATGGACATTATGAGTTTCTAGTAATGCCTTTTGGATTGACTAATGCTCTAGCGGTATTCATGGATCTTATGAATCGAATATTCCATCCCTACCTTGATCAGTTTGTGGTAGTATTTATTGATGATATCCGGGTATATTCGGAGAACAGGGAGAAGCATATGGAACATCTCCGAATAGTATTACAGACATTGCGTGCTAAGAAATTGTATGCTAAATTCAGTAAATATGAATTCTGGCTAGACCGTGTTATGTTTTTAGGACATGTGGTATCAGCTGAAGGGGTAAGTGTGGACCCGCAAAAGATTGAGGCGATAGTTGATTGGGAACGGCCTACTAATGTGACGAAAATTCGTAGTTTTCTGGGACTAGCAGGTTATTATCGACGATTTGTGGAAGGATTTTCAAAAATAGCATTACCCTTATCAAGTTTAACCAAAAAGATAGCCAAGTTTGAATGGACTAGTGAATGTGAACAAAGTTTTCAGAAGCTGAAAGAAAAACTGGTGACAGCACCTGCATTGGCGCTACCTACACCAGGAATGGAGTTTGAGATTTACTGTTATGCGTCACGCTAAGGATTAGGCTGTGTACTTATGCAGAAAGGAAAAGTGATTGCTTATGCGTCGAGGTAACTGAAGAAGCATGAGAGTAACTACCCGACGCATGACTTAGAGCTGGTAGCGGTCATTTTAGCTCTGAAAATTTTGAGACACTACTTGTATGGGGAGAAATGTCGTATTCTAACTGATCACAAAAGTTTGAAGTATATCTTTGATAAAAAAGAATTGAATTTACGACAGAGAAGATGGATGGAATTGATTAAAGACTATGATTGCTCGATAGAGTACCATCCTGGAAAGGCTAATGTTGTAGCCGACACATTGAGTAGAAAGTCAAGGCAATCCAAGGCGTTATTGAGCGTTGTTAGTGCAGAATTGACAAAAGAATTTAAACACTCGAATGCGTCTCTATCAGTAGACGAGTTAGGAGTTTTGTTTGCACATTTCCATTTGAGACCTACTTTAATAGAAAAGATTGTGAATAAACAAATGCAAGATGATGTACTTAGGAAAATAATGGAAGAAGTGAATCTTAAGAAAAGGATGGATTTTGATGTAAGACTATGCGTCCCTAATGATGCGTTATTGAAGAATGCCATTCTTGAAGAAGCTCATAGTTCTGCATATGCAATGCATCCTGGTAGTACAAAAATGTACAGGACACTGAGGGAATATTATTGGTGGCCAGGAATGAAACGGGAAATTGTTGAATGTGTATCAAAATGTTTGATCTGTTAGCAAGTTAAACCAGAAAGACAAAGACCTAGCGGACTTTTAAAACCGCTTCCTGTACCTGAGTAGAAATGGGAGCATATTACAATGGACTTCTTATTCGGTCTTCCAAAAACCTCTAATGGACATGATGGAATATGGGTGGTAGTAGACAGACTTACAAAAACTGCATGATTCCTACCCATTAAAGAGACTTTCACCTTGGATAAACTAGCTAAACTGTATGTTGATAGAGTGGTGAGTCAGTATGGAGCTCCCGTATCTATTGTTTTCGATAGGGATCCAAGGTTTACATCTAAGTTTTGGCCAAGCTTACAGCAAGCGTTGGGAACTAAACTTAAGTTTAGTACAGCTTTCCATCCCCAAACAGACGGGCAATTAGAAAGAACAATTAAACTTTAGAGGATATGCTACGCGTCTGTGCGTTGCAATTTAAAGGAAGCTGGGATACTCAACTATCTTTAATGGAATTTGCTTACAATAATAGTTACCATTCTAGTATTGGAATGACACCTTATGAGGCGTTGTATGGCAGGCGATGCAGAACTCCCATATGTTGGGGTGAAGTAGGAGAACGGAAATTGATAGGACCAGAAGTAGTCCAAATTACATCAGAAAACGTGAAATTCATAAGAGAAAAGTTAAAGACTGCACAAGATCGGCAGAAAAGTTATGCTGATAAGAGGCGTCGAGATTTAGAATTCCAAGTTGGTGACAAGGTTTTCTTGAAACTATCACATTGGAAAGGAATATTGAGATTTGGAAGAAAAGGAAAATTGAGTCCAAGATATATTGGACCTTATGAAATTTTGGAACGCATAGGACCTTCAGCCTACCGGCTAGCATTACCTATGGAGTTGTCCAAGTACATGATGTATTTCATGTTTCTTTACTGAGGAAATATATTCCAGACCCCACTCATGTTCTAGAAGCTCAACCTATCTAGGTAAATGAAGATTTATCTTATGAAGAAGAACCTATGCAAATTCTTGACCGCAAGGAACAAGTATTGAGAACAAAAACCATACCACTTGTTAAGGTTCTATGGAGAAATCATCAAGTAGAAGAAGCAACATGGGAAAGTGAAGAGCAAATGAAAATTAAGTATCCACATCTTTTCTCACAGTAACCTTAATTGAATTTCGAGAACGAAACTCTTAAAAAGGGGGTAAGGAATTGTAAGCACTGACTTGCAATACCAAGTGTTGAGAGAGCTATGCGTTTGAGGTTATGGTCTTATGCGTCGTCAGAAGGAGAATAACCGAGAAGTAGCCAAGAAGGGGGTGAAATTTCGGTTAAGTATTGGCTAAGACCATGCGTTGATGAATGAAGTGAAAGTTAAAATATCTTGTGTTAAAGAAGTTGTCTTGCATCTAAAAGGGTCAACCTTGCGTTTAAGTTTCAAGGTGAACGATGCGTACAAGTTAGACCTTGTGCGGTCAACGCATTCAAAAAAAAGAGAAGTAAGGAAGAGTTGCGACCAACCGAGCTGCCAGAGGAATATAAGGTCTTGGGTTCCAGGGTTAGAACGTTGCATCCAAGAAGCTCGGGAAAGAGGAAATAGCGGCAAAGAGGAGAAACTATCCTTAAAGTGTTTTGTGAGTGACACCTTCCTTTCTTTGAAAATGGTTTATTGGAAATGTTGTTCTAATTTTATTATGAGCTATGATTTAATGAAAAGTGTTTATTTCGAAAGCATGATGCTTGAATATATAGTTCATGTCACACCCCCTCCCAAGTTTACCTGCACAACCTGAAAGGAGATGTGAGGACAGTAAACATCACCCCTCTTGTGACGCATACCATCCGTTCCTTCACACACATTCTGAACTGTTCACAATGTAATCTCCACATTCTAAAATATTTTAAACATAACATATAGGAAAGAATATACAAGCCAAAAACTAAATTCCTCAACTCTTTTACATGTCCTTACACAACTCATAGTTTAACCCCTGGTAATTGTACATACTTATCTACATGCCACCTAATTAAGGTTTAACATACAACTAACACTTCAACAAGTCGAATTATTCAGAGTTTCAAAGCTTAAGCAGGGCGAGTGGGAGTAGGCAAAGCACCAGAAACGTCCTTGCTACCTGGAGGGGGAAAAAAACATTGAAAACATGAGCTAAAGGCCCAGTGAGTGACAATTTTAACAAACCATTTTAGTTCGGAAATCATCAGTAGTAAAACTATGCTCAACATCAAACATAAAACATGTAATCACTTCAAATACATTAGTTAAAACAAACTTAATTGCCCTTATCACTTCATACATGATTTTTAGCAAATCATAAGAAAACAGTTTAAGTGCAGTATTTTTCCCTTAGTTGAAGTGGAGCAAAACTCAACACCTCAACGTCGAAAGCATATAAGGTTCGATGCGGAGCAAGACTCAACGCACCAGCATATAACCTCTATGTGCACATAGGAATATAGCGGGTTACCCAAGTACCTTCTCATGTCCTTGAGTACTGGGTCCCGGGGAAACTCACATGCCATACTAGAATTGAGCCTCCTCTAAAATATTTTATAGGCGGGTTGCCCAACTATTGGGTCCCAGGGAAACTCACATGCCTTACTAGCATTGAGCCTCCTCTAAAACATTTTCCTTTTTAGAAACAACATTTCATACAACCGTTCGTACACAAATCGTTCATAAGAATACAGGGCAATTATCATATCAATAACATCTCATGAGCATGCTTTTCAATAGCTTTAAGAACATAACGTATGCCTCATAACGCATTTAATCACAAATTCACATTTCATTGGAAAACCGAACTATCACGTTCAACAAAATCGTTTAAAAGTAAAAGAAGTGTCACTCACAACTCTTTCTAGGCCTCGAATGGATTATAAGCCTTTCCTATCTCCTCTTGGCCTGAAACAAATATTTTCCCTTGTTATACTTCTTTTCCATTCACTTTAATATATACAATAACTCAACATATGCACAATGCCTATAGTTTATCATGCAGTCAAACTTCCATTAGTTCATTCTCAAGCCTTAAACTCGAAGGCTATTACTACTAGCTGTTGCTTACCCTTCTGTTAGACTTCAATTCAAATAACACTTTGCCTGCAGCTCACTTTTGCTATTATACCAACATTTGAGTTTTATCTTCTTCTTAACAAAGCTGACTGTTACAACTTTGCTATTTCTGCTTAATCCCTACTAAAAACGCATTTCCAGCCCATATTAAGACTTCTTCTCTTCTACAAACTTGTAAAGAATTAAGTTTCACAGCTTACCTCAAAATTTCAAGGCTTAATTCTCTTCTGTTCTGCAGTTATGCCAAAATCACTCCGCATTGCTTCGAATTACATAGCAGTTCTGTAGTTGCTGCTTTTTCCTAAAGATTCATGTGATAAACTTCGGTTTCAACTCAACCATTTTTCATAAGACTTGTTAAGAATTATGTTAACTTACTAACCTCAAAATTGCAGCCCTAAACTCGGCTTCCTTGAGTCGTTCTACTCCAAACAACAACCACTGTTCAGTTTGTGCGTCTGCAATCGTCTCCTGTTCTAGTTCGGATTTCAGCACCAAAACAGGTAGAATTTTGCCCAAAAACTATAAGAACACCTTCCTCTTCCTTCTCTGGTGGTTTCTCTGAAAGATGGAACTGACTTAAGTTCTCGAAATGTCTAAAAATAATTAAACTCACCTATATATATACTGCCGACTTATCCCTCACAAGTACCAAGATGATAATGCCGACTTACCCCTCACCGTAGGTTGGCGCTGGTCTTTCCTTCGACGCAAGGCACTCTTGTCTATGTTCTCCTCCAGTGTCTTCAGCAACTAACCATTCTCAGCGCATAGTGTTCTCGGCGCCTCCTACCTCCGACACATACAACATATTCATTCACATCACTAGCTTCATCGCGTCAAGACCGTTCTGTCTTGGACACAATGCGACTTCAACGCATGGCTATCTTCGACGCATGGTAACTTCAACGCATGGCTGTCTTCGACACATGGTGACTTCAACGCATGGTTCAAGCATATTTCTTCCTCCAACAATGATCCCTTATTCTTCGATGCGGCACTGCTTCAGCTCATACCCTTCGTGATTCAATCAATAACGCATGGTTCCTCAAATAATTCAACTTCCCGCTACTTTCACCTACGCATGGTCTTGGCCAACACTTAACTAAAATTTTGCTCTACTTCTTGGCTACTTCTCGGCTATTCTTCTTCTAGTAACGCATAACCTCAATCGCATTGCTCTCCCCAACACTTGGTTTTACAAGTCAGTGCTTACAGTTCACATGGCATGTCTTATCTGTTTTCTATAAGATGTTGAAAAGCATGTTGTGAAATGTAGTTTACCGAGAAATATCTTATTTTTCATGAAAGGTTTCATATGAACTAATTATGTGAAATGTTGATTTCTAAAATGTTTTAGAGGAGGCTCAATGCTGAGGGACATGAGAAGGCATGTGAGTTTCCCCGAGACTCAATACTGAGGGACATAGAGAAGGTACTTGGGCAACCCGCCATATTCCTATGTGCACATAAAGGTTGATATTGCTGGTGTGTCGAGTTCTGCTCCACATCAAGTCAGGAACGATTTTCGACGTTGGGTGTGTTGAGTTTTGCTCCACCCTAACTAACGATGTTTTTGATGTTGAGAGCGTTGAGTCTTGCTCCGCCTCAACTAAGGGAAAATGTCAAAAACAAACTGATTTCATGTACAACTACTCTAGAATGTATTTATGTTATTTGACTGAGAAGTTGAAAAGTATGATTTTACAGAAATGATGATTTGAATTAAATATTTTGTGATATAATGATGATAACTTGCATGCTTTTTAACTAAAGATAGTTTTACAAAATTTGTCATTCACTGGGCTTTTAGCTTACCCTTTCTTATGTTTTCCATTTTTTCAGGTAACATGACAGTTCCCGTTGCCGATCGAAGTCGAGGTTTGTCAAGAGTTAATGGTATTGCCGTCCTAGGAAGTGTGTTATAAATGGGCATAAGGGAAGTTCGACAGTGGAAGTCAATAATAGGGTTGATGACTGCTGTCCTCACGCTCCGTCTCGGCTATAGGAGGGTAGTTCGGGAAAGGGGTGTGATACTTTATCCTAATTAACATTCGTTAACTACTGGGACATTCTATTATGGCCTAGTAGTTGCACTCTCCTCACTGTAGATATATTTCTGTCCACTTGATAAAACCATGATTAGTAAGTTGATCTTTCACAAGTGGTTTGTAATTACAACTGGGTCAAAATTACCATTTTTTACCCCTGTAATTAAATCTTGTTCCTTAAGTCTCACGATCCTCTAATGAACAATTGGTTTGTGATCCTACCATCAAACCGAGTCTCTCTCGAGCCAATAAGAGGGTGGGGCCCCTTGTTCAAGACCCCGAGTTAGTACTTAAGGGAACAACTTCTTTACTAACCTAGAACTAGGTAGTAGTGAATTTCATCTCGCAAGACTATGTCCCTAGCTATCTACCTAGTTTTATCCTTAAAATGGAAGACTTATTGAGTCAGCAAACTCGGGTCACTCTCACCCATGCAGATTAAAGGATAGTTGCAAATAAACATGAAATCATAGTTAGCTCAAGATTAAGATCTAGTTACCTAGGTCATCATGTTGAAATAATCAGTTCTAACAGTAAACGACGTTATAACGTAAAAGTGATTATTTCATGGTTTGGTATTATGTAAACTCCTTGCATAGGATACCTTCACCCTCATTTCTCTACATGAATGATGTAGGATCACATCGTTTGCATCAAATACAAAGTGGGCCACATCCATAGTGTCACCAGGATAAGGTACCTAGCCTAATCCCTATACTATAGACCGTTTTGGCTATTACCTAAGCTTGATCCACTTTTATGTCTACACATAAAGTCTAAGTATTCAAACTATCGCCAATGATTCTTAATTTATTGGATTTAATAAATGCAGTTCACATATTTAGTAACAACTTTATTGAATAAATCTCGATAACAACTTTATTGAAAATAAATTATGAAAAGTACAAACTACAAGTTTTAGGATATAAAACCCAACAAGTTTAAGGGTATAATTGCAACTATCACCATACTTTAAGGATAGTTTTTGCAATTTGCCTTAATAGATGTATAATTAATATTGTGACGTTGAAATATAAAAAGTTATTTCCTCCCATTTAATATAGTCTAATTTTTACTCTAATTAATATTTGAATTTAAAAAGTTTTAAGATTAAAAAAGTTTTCATACCTCTAACCTTCCAGTATTATAAAAATGGAGCTTTCTTCAACATTTTTCACACACTTGGTGTTTCATTTCTTCTCCATTCTTGTTTTCTCAATTCATTGCTCTCAAAGTCTTTTCAATTTTTGAAACATTTCAAGATATCGTTGTTATATATTCAAGTTGCAAAAGATGTATGTATCAAATCAAGATCTTAATTTTATTTTTTTTAATGAATAAATTCAAGGCTTTTGCTACTTTACTTTTCAACTTCATTTTAAAAAATATTTGTTGGAAAAACAAAAGTTTATCGATCGATTACAAACTTATGTTACTTTTCTTGAGTAAAAATTATATGCAAACCTATGCCTCACAAAGTTTTTGATCAATTATAAACAACATATTAATCTATTAAGTTAATTATTAAAAAAAAAAAAAAAACACTAAAATTGAAATGCAACAAATTTTTGAAAGAAATATTCTTCAATTATGGTATGAAATCGAGTTACTAATTACACTTTTATTGAGTTTAAAATTTCGGCATCACAAAAAATTAGTTTGGTTTTTTCTTTCTTTGTTTTGGAATCTTTTATAAATAAAGTAATGAAAAAAAAAAGGGTTAATGATAGAGATAATAACTTTTTGGAAATAAATACTTCAATATAATTCAATATAAATAATGAAAATATTTATGTTTTTTTTAATTGAAACATTTTTTTAGAGAAATTAATTGAAACATTACAAACTATCAAATGTGACATAAATTTTCCAAATAAAGTGGTAGAAAATAATTAATGCAATTTTAATACATCTATAGGTAGAGTAAATGGAATGAATGTGAAAACCTAGACTTCTAAATAAATTATTCTAAATTTACAAAATTTTCTAATTATATTTATAGAATATAAAAAGTTTGAAATTTCAAAACATTTTTTTTCATCCTCTTCAACTCTAAATATGTCAGTTTTCATTTACTTGGATAACAATTTGAAAGTTTTGTTGTTAGAAACTGCGAGGAAGTTTAAACATTTATTAATAATGACTCTTTTCAAATATAGCAAAAACAATCAAAATATTTATAAATATAGCAAAATTTCAAGATAGACTGCGATAGATTATTATCTGTGTGTACCAGACTGTGTATTTTGCTTATTAGTTGTAAATATTTTCAACAATTTTGTCATTTAAGATAATTTTCCTAATAATAATAATTAAAACTATTAAAAGATAAAGTAAATGATAAGTATTAACAAATTAAAAATACATAAACTAATTTAGATACCATTTTCATAATTAAAAAATGCACAATTATTTATAAAAAAAATAATTAGAAATATTTGAACTTTTTATAATTTTAACGTACTTTTTTATTTACTAGTAGTTAGTTCTGCTACTGTATTTTTACAATTACACATTTTTATTGGTTCAGTATTGGTTTATAAATTTTCATTATAATTTTTTTTTATCTTTATTTTTAATTATCAAACTTTATGGATCTTAATTTATCTAAATTACTAAACCCCTCTAAATAATATAAATAACTTGTACAATCTTATGTATATTCTCTCTCAAATAAATTTTTACTTCGTGAAATGGTTCATGCATGCTTGTTGCACCCGAACAGCTAATGTAGAATTTTTTGGGGTAATGGCACCGGCACACTTATTTTTCTCCTTTTTACTCCTCCCTTTTAAAGGTCGAAACTTATTTGAATCTCTTTATTAATAAAAGATTAAAGAGTGACTTAACTAATTTTTTAAAAATACTTATTTAACTACTAAAATTTCATTATTATAACTAAAGGTAAGAGAATATGAAAACTTTGATGTTCAAAGTTCTCTTAATTAATTTCTAAAATTTATGATTTACATTTAATTATAATTTATATTAAAACTGATGTATTTAAAATTTGTAAGAATCGACTTAATAATGAACGGATTGCTATTTAATTAGTTATTGTTCGATGTGAAAAGTTAGAATTTGAAGGGGTGGTAGAATATAAATAGTTTAAATTTATTAAAAAATAATCCTCAATTTTTATATAAATAAAATTTAAAAGTTGTGAATTATTTTTAATTTTAATCAATAATGAGACATCAAAGTTTTGAAATTTGAAGAGTTTTGTTACTTTTTTTATTTCCTACACTGAAGAAATATCAATTTTATACTAATTTTCAATAAAACTCAAATCTATCCCGTAAAGCATGTTTTTTTT
>QLSR01000219.1:543386-641012 GCA_031780015.1 Citrullus colocynthis | reverse complement strand
AAAAAAAAAAAAAAAAAAAAAAAGGAAGAGGAAAAAAAAACCAAAAAAAGGGAAGAAGAGAAAAAAAAAAAGAAGAAAGAATTAGAATTTAAAAAGAAGAAAGGAGAAGAAAAAGAAAAAAAAGAAGAAGAAGAAAGGATAAGGATGAGCTTGTCGATTATAACTTTCATTGGACAGAAAAGTTACCGACTACTTTCTACTCATTTTCAAACTCAATTCTATGCTATTTTTTAGCTGCACGTCATGGAGAGGTTGAAGAAGAGTTCTAGGGCAATTTTGTGCAAAGTTTTGGAAGATTTCATGGTAAAACTGAAGCTGAAACAGAAACTTCATCTGCTGTCGCACAGCTCGAACCAGGTTTGGTGTTTGGTGAATATCGAGCTGAAGAGATTGAATTTTGGGCTGAAATTTTAAGGTTAGTAATTTAACTCAATTTTGAACAACTTTTATGAAGGATTCTTGAGTTGAAATAGATTAAAAACATGTAAACTTTTAGCTGGAAGTTACTAATACGAAATTTCTGTGCAATCTGAAGTAGCACAGAGAAAACTTGCAATATTTAACGAACCAGGACGAGTTAAGCCATGAAATTTTGAGGTAAGCTAGAAAACATGTTTCTCTACAAGTTTGTAGAAGGAAAGAAGTTCTAAATTTGACTGGAAATATGACTTTAAATTGACAGAAGTGAGAACAAACAGGAAAGGAGGAAACTTTGCTGTCGAGTGTCGTTTGGAAGCAGGTAACGCTGAGAATTGGAGCGCGAGTAGCGACACTGGTGTCGCTGGTCGTGTAAAGGAGGATTTTCTCTCACAAATCTCGCTGGCTCTCGCTCAGTATCGCTCATCAGGTAGTCTCGCTGGTATCGCTTATGCTGGTATCGCTAGTGCCGTGACCTGTTGTGTAATTTCGTTAGTAAACTCGCTAGTAAGGTGAAATCTCATTGGTAATCTCGCTAATGACATAGAATCTCGCTTATTATGTGTATTTTAGGAAAGAAAGGGAGTCTCGGTGGTGAATCATGATTAGAGTTTAAGTATGCACGTTAAATGATCATGTAAATGAAGTTTAAGGAAAACGTAACGTGAGGAATGTGTATTTACAGGCCAAGAAGAGATCGGAAAGGCGTATAATCCGCTCAGGGCCTAAGGACAAGTTGTGAATGACACTTTTCTTTCTTGAAAACGAATTTATTGAAAATCTTTAGTTTGGTTTTTCTTATGAGATATGGCTTTGAGATAAGCTGTTTTCTTGAAAAGCATGATGTTTGATAATATTGTTCGCAAGGCATGTTTTATCCGTTTTCTATAAGATGTTGAATGACATGTCTTGAAATGTTGTTTATTGTGATATATCTGATTTTCATGAAAGATTTTCATGTGAACTATTTACGTATAATACTGGTTTCTAAAATGTTTTAGAGGCTCAATGCTAAAGGACATGAAAAGGCATGTGAGTTTCCCCGGGACCCAGTACTGAAGGACTCGTAAAAGGTACTTGGGCAACCCGCCATATTCCTATGTGCACATAGAGGTTGTGACGTTGGGTGTGTTGAGTCTTGCTCCACCCCAACTAAGGATTTTTATCGGCGTTAAGTGCGTTGAGTTTTACTCCGCCTCAATTAAGGATGTTTTCGACGTCGGGTGCGTTGAGTCTTGCTCCGCCCTGACTAAGGAAAAGTTTTGAGAACGAACTGTTTTTCATATACGATCATTTTGGCATGAACATATGTGATTTGTTTATGTTGTTGAAATTATGATTTTACAGAAATGATTATTTGAATCATGTTTACGTTTATGGCGTTATTATGATTAGCATGCCTGTTTTCGAACAAAAGATAGTTTTACAAAATTAGTCACTCACGGGGCTTTTAGCTCACATTTTCCATGTTTTCTTTTCCTCCCACTTAAGCTTCGAGTTTCCAGAAACAGTTAAATTTCTCGTTGTTGTACATGTAAATAACTTAACACTGGTGGCATGTAGATTTAGTTATTTATAAGCGGGTAAGAGAGTATGTTATAAAAGTGTAATGTGTACAGGAAGGATTATATTATATTATGATCATCCGTTAATATGGCTGAATTCTATGAGTATATACGTATGGAATGTTTGTGCAGGAAGTTATGTAAGATGGGGCAATATGCGTCACAAGAGGGGTGATGTATATTGTCTTCACATCTCCTTTCAGGTTAAGTAGGTAATCAGAGAGGGGGTGTGACACCCAGTACGTCGAGGTACTCTAAACTCTTAAGAAGGGAGTGACTGATCAGAAGTACCAACATCATCTATAACTTTTGTTGAAGTGTTGTTTTTATCAACAACTTTTGCTGATTTGTCTGTAGCTTCTTTGGAAATTTTATGCAATACTAGTTTACTACGAGCTGATGATCTTTCATGTGGTCTTCTTCCAGCAAGTAGCATTTTTTGATACAAATACTTTATTCTCTTCTAGATAAAAGAAGTATTCACCTTTTGTTTCTCTACAAATAGGCACAATTTTGAACGGTATTCCAATTGTTTAGGATTTTGTACCAACACATGTGTCGAACATCCCTAAATTCTGAAGTGGCGTAAACTAGTTTTACGTCCTTTCCATAATTACTTTGAAGGTGGGTTGTAGACTTTGGACTAACCAACAACTTACGCGTTGGGCTGCCGAACTGTTCGCACTGCTCGTTGGAATCAAGCGTTGTCCGCTGGTAAGTCACACCATTTTCCAAAAGTCGAGCATGAGATGCATCTATCCTATCCTACTTAGACGTGGGCTGTTCGTGGGCTTCGTCAGAAATTTTTGTTTGTTGAAAACGTTATCGGGTTGCATTGTATTAATGGGTTTTGTGGGGTTTCGTTAGTATCGTGTGCAATCCATCCATGGTGACAAGCTTTTGCTGGAATCATCTCTTTTTCAGTTATTCCTTCCTCAAGGAATTTAGGAATAGTGCTACTAGTTTAGGAGTGACTGATGATGGAGTGCTGTTAGCACATTTTCAGTTGAGGCCGAAGTTAGTTGATGAGGTAGTAAAGAAGTAATTAGAAGATCCTGTGATTAAGAAGCTAATGGAGGAAGTCAAGGGTCCAGCAAAGAGTAGATTTTGAGTTAAGATTTCATAGTGCACTGGTGAAACATGGTAGGATTTATGTGCCAAAGGATGTTGAAGTTAAACAGACGATTCCTGAAGAGGCACATAGCTCAGCTATGCTATTCATCCTGGTAGTACCAAGATGCATAGGACGTTATGAAATTTTTATTGGTGGCCAGGTATGAAGAAGGAGACAACTGAGTATGTAACAACATGTTAATTTGTTAGCAAGTAAAGCCTAAACGTCAGAAACCAGTAGGACTGTTGAATCCACTCCCTATTCCTAAGTGGAAGTGGAAGCACGGTATGAAGGATTTTCTGTTTGGATTGCCAAGGACTCCAGCTGGAGTTGATGAAGTTTGAGTAATTATTGATAGACTGACGAAGACAACACGTTCTTATCAGCTAAGGCAACCTACACATTAGATAGACTGACACATATGTATGTAGGTAAGATTGCAAGTTAGTACGGAGTCCCAGTGACTATTGTAATGGACAGAGATCCCAAGTTTACTTTTAAGTTATGGGTGAGTTTGCAGTAGGCTTTAGGAACTAAGTTGCAGTTCAGTACAACTTTTCATCCTTAGAAGGATGGATAGTCAGAAAGGACAATCTAGGCCGTAGAAGATATGTTTCGAGCTTGTGCTTTGTAGTTCAAAGGTGGTTGGGATGTATATTTGTCTTTGATGGAGTTTACTTACAATAACAACTACCAGTCAAACATAACTATGGTTCTGCACAAAGCATTATATGGCATACCGTGTAGAACTCCAGTGTATTGGGGAGAGGTTGGAGAAAGGAAGCTGGTTGAACCAGTGATTGTGCAAATTACTATAGAGAATGTGGAAATGATTAAGGTGAACCTTAAGACAGCTTGAGATCGACAGAAGAGTTATGTTGATAACAGGAGAAGAGATCTTGAATTCGAAGTTTGTGATAGAGTTTTTCTAAAGCAATCACTGTGGAAGGGAGTTTTGAGGTTCGATAGGAAAAGAAAGTTGAGTTCAAGGTATATTGTGTAAGCACTGACTTGTAAAACCAAGTGTTGGGGAGAGCAATGCGATTGAGGTTATGCGTTACTAGAAGAAGAATAGCCGAGAAGTAGCCAAGAAGTAGAGCAAAATTTTAGTTAAGTGTTGGCCAAGACCATGCGTTGGTGAAAGTAGCGGGAAGTTGAATTATTTGAGGAACCATGCGTTATTGATTGAATCACGAAGGGTGTGAGCTGAAGCAGTCGCCGCATGAAGAATAGGGATCATTGTCGGAGGAAGAAATATGCTTGAACCATGCGTTGAAGTCACCATGCGTCGAAGACAGCCATGCGTTGAAGTTACCATGCGTCGAAGATAGCCATGCGCTGAAGTCGCATTGCGTCCAAGACAGAACGGTCTTGACGCGATGAAGCTAGTGATGTGAATGAATATGTTGTATGCGTTGGAGGTAGGAGGCGCTGAGAACACTATGCGCTGAGAATAGTTAGTTGCTGAAGACGCTGGAGGAGAACATAGGCATGAGTGCCTTGCGTCGAAGGAAAGACCAGCGCCAACCTACGGTGACGGGTAAGTCGGCATTATCATCTTGGTACTTGTGAGGGATAAGTTGGCAGTATATATATAGGTGAGGAAGGTGTTCTTATAGTTTTTGGGCGAATTTCTACCTGTTTTGGTGTTGAAATCCGAACTGGAATAGGAGACGATTACAGACGCACAAACTGAACAGTGGTTGTTGTTTGGAGTAGAACGACTCAAGGAAGCCGAGTTTAGGGCTGAAATTTTGAGGTTAGTAAGTTAACATAATTCCTAACAAGTCGTATGAAGGATGGTTTAGCTGAAATTGAGGTTAATCACATGAATTTTTAGGTAAAAGCAGCAACTACAGAACTGTTATGCAATCTGGAGCAACGCGGAGTGATTTTGGCATAATTGGAGAACGAAAAAGAGTTAAGCCTTGAAATTTTGAGGTAAGCTGTGGAACTTAATTCTTTACAAGTTTGTAGAGGAGAAGAAGTCTTAATATGGGCTGGGAATGCATTTTGAGCAGGGATTAAGCAGAAACAGCAAAGCTGTAACAGTCAGCTTTGTTAAGAAGAAGATAAAACTCAAATGTTGGTATAATAGCAAAAGTAAGCTGCAGGCAAAGTGTTCTTTGAATTGAAGTCTAACAGAAGGGTAAGCAACAGCTAGAAGTAATAGCGGTAGTGTTTAAGGCTTGAGAATGAACTAATGGAAGTTTGATCGCATGATAAACTATAGGCATTGTGCATATGTTGAGTTGTTGTTTATGTTCTTGTGAATGGAAAAGAAGTATAACAAGGGAAAATATCTATTTCAGGCCAAGAGAAAATAGGGAAGGCGTATAATCCACACAAGGCCTAGGAAGAATTGTAAGTGACACTTCTTTTACTTTAAAATGATTTTGTTGAACATGATAGTTCGGTTTTCCAATGAAATGTGAATTTGTGATTAAATGCTTTATGAGGCATACGTTATGTTCTTAAAGCTATTGGAAAGCATGTTTATGAGATGTTATTGATATAATAATTGCCCTGTATTCTTATGAAGGATTTGTATACGAACAGTTTGTATGAAATGTTGTTTCTAAAAAGGAAAAATGTTTTAGAGGAGACTCAATGCTAGCAAGGCATGTGAGTTTCCCCGGGACCCAGTACTTGGGCAACCCGCCTATAAAATGTTTTAGAGGAGGCTCAATGCTAGCAAGGCATGTGAGTTTCCCCGGGACCCAGTACTCAAGGACATGAGAAGGTACTTGGGCAACCCGCCATATTCCTATGTGCACATAAAGTTTATATGCTGGTGCGTTGAGTCTTGCTCCGCATCGAGCCTTATATGCTTTCGACGTTGGGGTGTTGAGTTTTGCTCCACTTCAACTAAGGGAAAAGTACTGCACTTAAACTGTTTTCTCATGATTTGCTGAGAATCATGTGTGAAGTGATAAGGGCAATTAAGTTTGTTTTAACTAATGTATTTGAAGTGATTACATGTTTTATGTTTGATGTTGAACATAGTTTTACTACTGATGATTTCCGATCTAAAATGGTTGTTAAAATTGTCACTCACTGGGCCTTTAGCTCATGTTTTCAATGTTTTCTTTCCCCTCCAGGTAGCAAGGACATTTCTGGTGCTTTGCCTACTCCCACTCGCCCTGCTTAAGCTTCGAGACTCTGAATAATTCGACTTGTTGAAGTGTTAGTTGTATGTTAAACCTTAATTAGGTGGCATGTAGATATGTATGTACAATTACCAGGGGTTAAACTATGGGTTGTGTAAGGACATCTAAAAGAGTTGAGGAATTTAGTTTTTGGCTTGTATATTCTTTCCTATATGTTATGTTTAAAATGTTTTAGAATGTGGAGATTACATTGTGAACAGTTCAAAATGTGTGTGAAGGAACGGATGGTATGCGTCGCAAGAGGGGTGATGTATACTGTCCTCACATCTCCTTTCAGGTTGTGCAGGTAAACTTGGGAGGGGGTGTGACATATTGGACCTTACAAGATCTTGGAAGGAGTTGGACCAGCAGCTTACAGATTGGCTTTGCCAATAGAGATGTCCAAGATTCACAACGTGTTTCACGTTCTCTTTAATTATGTTAATGAACATTTATTAATTGTGGGTCACTCCACTAAAGATCCACAACTATACTCTTGCACTATAGAATATTTCAGCATCCCTGGATTTAACCATTACAGTAAGTTGATCCTTCACGAGCAATCCGTAATTACAGCTGGATCAAATTACTATTTTACTCGTGTAATTACTCCTTACTCTTTAAGTACCACTGATCGCTCTAATGAACAATCTGTTTGTGATCCTACTAATAACTTGTAGAAATACAAGTTATTATATGACTTTCTCCTAGAAAAATAGAGCTTAAATAGAGAATCATGCGGTAATTAGTGTTAAATTCTATTGATAAATCTTCCTATGCGTTCTCTTGTAAATTGATGAAGATAATTGTTTTATAGCTTTTTGAATCTAAAACGCATGTTTTAACGCAGGAACACGAGCAACTTGTAGATGCGTTGGCAACTTCTTAACGCAGAACTTGATGGATAAATGAGCATGCAGTGAAAATTAATTTGATCCATTTTCACTCTAAGATGCTCAATTTAGAGGATTAAACATGCAACTAAGAAGAAAAACCAAAAGTTTCAGGAACACTTACCCTTGAAGCTCCAAATTCTCCTTCAATTCTTGATAAATTTCGGCACCACTTGGTTGTAGACCACCACAAGAGTCTTCTCTACTATTCTCTAGGCTTAGATTGGATGGTGGGATCCAAATTTGTGGTGAATTTGAGAAAGAATGAAGGTTGGGAAGAAGATGAACAATTGATGGAATTTTGCAAAATTAACTCTTAATTTCACGAAATTCTTAACCATTTTTATGTCAAAATCATCTCTATTTATTAAAAAATAACATGAAATCGAATTGCATCTGACAACACAAAATGGTTAATTTGTTGGTTAATTGTGAAGAAGACAACCAAACTCCTAGCTTAGTTGGAGGGAAAATTCAATCTTCAAAAATCAATTTTAAAATCAATTTTCAATGAATTTCCAAAATTGAATTAAAATTGATTTTAAAAACTAATTAAATAATTAAATAAAAAATAATTTAATATTTAATTAATGAAATATTATTTTAATATTAAATAATAAAATAATATTATTTTTTCCACTTGTCCCGATTTTTCTAATAAACTGATATGAATCCCTATTCATATGATTAATATTTAAATCATATTTAAATATTATAATTAACTTTATTTGTACGTTTAATTCATAATTAAACGTCGATATATCGTATATCTATCTGACTTTCATTCCTTAAGCCAAGAGTTGAAGGGTTAAAACTTATTCACCACATTATCTAAGACTTTAGTCCATTTATGAGCTAGTAGAGGGACCTAATGGACCTACAGATCATGAGCTCCAACGATCTAAGATTAACCGGCCAAACTCTTTAATCTAGTTTACCAACATTCGTTAACTAACGAGACACTCCACCAAAGCCCGTAGCTGCACTCTCCTCATTGTAGATATATTTGTGTCTATTTGATATAACCGTCATCAATAAGTCAATCCTTCACCGCTTGTTCATAACTTCAGCTAGGTCAAATACCGATTTACCTCTGAGTTGCATCTTTTCTCCTTAAGTACCATTATCCCTCTAATGAACGATTGATTTAGGATCTAATCACTAAAACCATTCCCTCTCGGGCCAGTGAGAGGATGGGGCCCCTTGTTCAAGTCCTAGGAACAACACTTAAGAGAACAACCTCTCATCTATCCTTAAGTTAGGTAGGAGTGAATTCCGTCTTGCAAATTCTATGTTCCCAACTATCTATCTGGTCTTATCCCTGAAATGGGAGGAGTTGAGCAGTGCTATCGAGCTTACTCTTACCTATGCAAATCAATGGATAATTCTGAATAAACAGGAGTTCATAGATAGCTCAAGATTCAGATCAAGTTATCTAGGTCATCGATAAGTGAAATTAATCAATGTTAATCGTAAATGGTGTTAATACGTAACAGTGATTATTTCAGGGTCAATCTTATACAATCTTATTATGTAGAATACCCCCGCTCATGTGTCTCTACATGAGCAAATTAGAATCACTTCATTTATGACACTTCACAACATTTGTAACAATCACGAAGCGGACCGTATTCAATAGTGTCTCCAGGAAGAGGTACCCAACCTGATCCATGTACTATAGACTATTGAGGCTACTTACTCAAACTTCATCCTGTTTATGTCTCCATATAAAGTCCAAGTACTGATGATAGTAGCCAAGGGTTTGTAGTTTAATTGGATTTAGAGTTAATAAATAATTAATTCACTTGAATAACTTCATATGTACTAAAAATCACTTATTTACAAAAACTACGAGTTTTAGGACGTACAACCCAACAAACTCCCACTTGGACTAAAACTCCTAGTGGGTTACAACAAAGTTGATACAGTAAGAGAAATCTAAATACAATAAACTAGGGCATCCCATACCCACAATTTCTCCCACTTGCCCTATTTATTCTACTCGTAGTCCTAAACTCTTCAAGTGGCCCTCAAAAATAGTAGCTGGGAGGGTCTTTGTAAATGGATTAGCAATGTGGTGCTCAGATGCTATTTGTCTTACAATAACGTCTCCTCTTTACACAATTTCTCTGATGAGATGGTATTTGCGCTCAATATGCTTTTCGCGCTTATGGCTTCTTGGTTCTTTGGAGTTCGCTATTGCCCCACTGTTATCACAATGTAAAGTGATTGGTAGATGCATGTCTGGAACAATTTCCAGATCTTTGAGGAACTTCCTAAGCCATACTACTTTTTTGGCTGCCTCGCATGCAACAACATATTTCGCTTCCATTGAGGAGTCGAAAATGCAACTGTGCTTAATACTTCTCCACACTACTGCTCCTCCGTTGAGTGAATACCGATCCCAAAGTAGATCTCCTTGAGTCTATATCGGTTTGAAAATCGAAATTAGTGTATCCAGTAAGGATCAAATCCTTATTTAAATATTCAAGCACGTAGTTCCTCGTTCTCCTTAGATACTTGAGGATATTCTTAACGGCAATCCAATGTGCAAACCCGGGATTGGACTGATACCTACTGACAATTCCTACTGCAAAACATAGGTCTAGTCGTGTACATAGCATTACATACATCAGACTCCCGACGGCTAATGAGTAGGGAACTTGTCTCATATCCTCAACCTCTTGAGGTGTTTTAGGACATTGTTCCTTTGACAAATGTATTCCATACCTGAAAGGTAGAAGACCTCTCTTGGAATCTTGCATCTTAAACCTAGACAACACTTTGTCTATAGAAGATGCTTGAGACATAGCTAGCGTTCTATTCTTACAGTTCCGAACTATTTGGATCCCAAGAACATACTGAGCTTCTCCCATATCTTTCATCTGAAATTGAGTTGCTAGCCAATTCTTAATGTCAGTAAGATATCCTACATTATTCCCAATAAGTAAGATATCATCTACATATAGAACAAGAAATGCTACAGTGGAGTTGATGATCCTTTTGTATACACAAGGTACATCAACGTTTTGTTCAAAGCCATAAGATTTGACTGCAGTATCAAATCTCATATTCCAGGATCTGGATGCTTGTTTTAATCCATAAATGGATCTATTCAGCTTGCAAACTTTTTGCTCCTGACCTTGTTCTATGAACCCTTCTGGTTGGACCATGTAGATGTTCTCTTCAAGATTGCCATTTAGGAAGGCAATCTTGACATCCATTTGCCAAATGTCATAATTATAAAAAGTGGCAATGGATAAGAGTATCCTTATTGATTTTATCATAGCAACAGATGAGAAGGTTTCTTTATAATCTACTCCCTCTACTTGGGTATAACCCTTTGCTACTAACCGGGCTTTATAGGTCTGTATCTTCCCCATATGGTCTCGTTTACGTTTGTAAATCGATTTACAACCGATAGGTCTTACCTCATTAGGTTGATCTACAAGTTTCCAGACTGAATTGAAGTACATAGACTCCATTTTGAGGTCCATGGCTGTGATCCACTGATCTCGATCAACATCATTCATTGCATGTTTATAGGTCAATGGATCCTCTAAGCCATCATCAGGTATGGTGACTTCGGTTTCAGCTAAACCTAAATAGTGGTTGGGCTGTCTAACAACCCTCCCACTACGTCGAGGCTCTCTCAACTCTTGAGATGGACGTGACAGGCTAGATGTGCTTGGTCTATCAACAACTCTTGTTGATTGGCTAGTTTGATCAGCAATGTTTTGTGATCTATCTGTAGCATCTTTTAAAATCTCTTCCAATACTAGTTTACTACGTGGTTTATAATCACGTATGTGGTCTTCCTCTAGGAATGTGGCATTTGTCGATACAATTACCTTTTCATTTTGAGGATCATAAAATAGACCACCTCTCATTTCTTTAGAGTATCCTATAAATAGGCATAATTTTGAACGGTGTTTCAATTTTTTAGGATTTTGCACCAACACGTGTGCTGGGTGTCACGGTCATGCTTGTCCAGGGTGTGTTGCCCGTGGCCGCATGCCCGCCTCGACCCCTTTTTATCATGCTTTCATGTTATGCATTTTATTTTACTTGTTAGTTTACTTTCCTAGTATCACCACTTTGCATGTGCAAAGGTGACAATTCCACAATTGTTCAGAATGTACTATATGGGGATGAGACTAACCATCAAATCCTCATACCCGGAGTTGTGAGCTATAAAGCTGTTGTTGTCCTTTTTTGCTTTCTAGTCTTACAACATATTCTAATTTCTCAAACATGCTTCCAAACGTTTGCGAAAACCTTTTCCTTTAACCTGTTTTCTAAAACCATTTTCTCTTAAAACGGGGTGGAGGTTATGAGAGGCACTCGGTGTGCCGTAGGCGATCGAAATTTAATCAGGCTGATTTGTTCGTGAGCTAGAACAAGTGCCGCACAATCGTTTAGCGAGACACGAAGTTGCGATTGTGACACTAGGCAACCCCAGATCCGGAAGTGACGTAAACTAGCTTTATGCCCTATCCATAACCATAGGGTGTTTCTGGAACACTCTTACAAGGAACATTATTCAAAATATAAACCGCGGTCTCCACTGCGAATCCCCAAAACGAGTTAGGCAACGATGCGTAACTCATCATCGAACGAACCATGTCCAACAAGGTTCTGTTTCTCCTTTTAGATACTCCGTTCTACTGTGGCGTACTAGGTGCAGAGAGTTAAGACTTAATTCCATGTTCTATCATATAGTCCTGGAATTTTAAGTCCATATATTCTCCATATCGATCAGATCGAAGTGTTTTAATAGTTTTACCTAATTGGTTCTCAACCTCGGTCATAAATTCCTTGAACTTTTCAAGGGTTTCAGATTTATGATGCATTAGGTAAATATAACCTTACCTTGAATAATCATCAATAAAGTTGATGAAACATTCATACCCTCCTCGAGCCCTTACATTCATTGGTCCACAAAGGTCCAAATGTACTAGTTCTAAGGGTTCTTTGGCTCGAAGACCTTTTCCAGTAAAAGATCTCTTTGTCATTTTTCCCTCGAGACAAGACTCACATGGTGGTAGAGAGTTATCTTCTAACTTGTTTAGAAGTCTGCTTTTAACCAATCTCTCAATCCTATTGAGATTAATGTGGCCAAATCTTAAGTGCCAAATATAGGTACTTTGAGAAACACGTTGTTGTTTTGTTTGAGTTTGGCTGTTTTAAATATTTCAGTATTGTAAATAGCCTTAACTCTGGTTGGTTTTAACTTATATAAATTATTATTTAAGTTTGCAGAACAAATTTGTACACCTCTTTTAGTAATGAACGCTTCATTAATTTCAAAAGAAACTTTGTACATATGTTCAATCATACAAGAAATAGATATTAAATTTCTCTTGCAAGAGGGTACATACAGAACACTTTCTAAGTATATATATCTATTTCCAAAAAAATAACTTTACATCTCCCACTGCCAAATCTGAGATGAGCTCTCCTGATCCAACCGGGAGAGTTATCTCACCATCTTCTAGTTGTTTCCAGGAACTAGTTTCCTGAAAAGAAGAACATGATTAGTGGCCCCTGAATCCAGTATCCAAGTAGAATCATTATTCTCCACTATACACGTTTCTAGAACCATTAAATCGTACTTACTTGATTCTCTTTTCCAACCTTCTTATCAGCAAGGTACTTTGGGCAGTTCCTTTTCCAGTGCCCATCACCGCTACAGTAGAAACATTTTCCTTTCTGTACAACGGGCTTTTTGCCTTTTGCTGTAGTAGTAGGAGGTGTTTTCCCTTTCCCTTTTCCTTTCTTCTCCTGAATATCTTTATTCCTTGGGACAGATTTATTTCTAGAGGTCGATCCCTTTTGGAATCTCCTTTTTGAGGTAGTAGCCACATTTGCCTCTGCCTCAGAACCCTTATTTTTCAATAAGGACTGGTAAATCTGTAACTCATTGAGAAGGGTGGTAAGATTATAATCTATTTTGTTCATCATGGCGTTAGTTCTTAAATGGAAAAAACTCTTCGGGAGAGACTCCATGATGAATCCTACTTGGCTTTTCTCGTTCATGACAGCCTCGTTTACTTCTGCAATGTTGAAGTGGACCATCATGTCCATAACATGTTCTCTAAACAGGACTATGTGTTGGCAACCTGTGGATGCGTTGACAACTCTTCAACGCAGGTTGATGCGTTAGCAACCCATGGATGCGTTGACATACTTGAATGCATGAATCCAAAGTTATCCATGGACATATATCAACAAGGCAACAGATAATCAGATAATAATCTCGAGAGATAGTTGGGAGATTGATATGCTTGATATGCGGCGAGAGTGGTGGATCGAAATTAAACCGGAAATCACGCGATTAGGCGGGATGGATGCAAGGCAGAAATTAAGCCTCTAATCATGCAGATTTGCCGACAGTTCCAACACAACATCTATAAAATGGCAGACCTGAAGGTGAAAATGTTGTTGGACCTCTCGGAAGAATTCCTAAGTGACAGCAGAGTTCTCTCCAGACGACAATTGGAGACAAATAGCTCAAAAGAGAAGAGTCTTCCCTTCGCTTGACCACTTCACAGTAAAACTCACGCTACCATCCTGGTGAGCTCAAGACATTGAGAAGCCTTTCCATGCTTTCTATCTGTTTTCTTACTTTTGTTTTAGACTATTAGCAAGGAATTTTATTTTCTAAAACAGTTATTCCGTTCATCAATATATACATCTTCCATGACTATTCATTTCTCATCACTTTTCATTTGCTGTTTATCATCCACATGTAACTAAATCTCTCAAAGATAAGGTTGCGTTATCATCTAAATAAAGAACTGTAGAAGACTATTTCGTTCTTTAGAAGACTATTTCATCTTGTCAATTGTATTTTTAATCAAATGCTTATGTCCATCTAGCTAATCGATATAAGTAGCAATAATCAGACTGCTCAGGAGGGTAAGTGATTGTGGAACTCAATTGATAAGGCTAAGAAGTGTTACCTAGGGATAGGAATAACCTTGGTACTTAACACTCTACTATGCGTTATAGACATATAACGCATAGCAGCTGACAATCAGGAGAAGAGTCGCTGGTATGAAATAGACCCACCTATGCATCTCCGACTTTAGATGATAACCAACCCCAACCGTGTGTTTTACCATTCATACAAATTAATTAGCTGCTTTTGTTGTGTCGCATACCTCTCCATCAACCATATTAGCTTAGGTTTACTGCTTTCTAGTTAGTTAAACGCATCACTTCTCATCACCTTCTTTAAACACATGACTAAAATAATCCAATTAATTAGAGAATATGCATAGTCCTTGTGTTCGACCTCGGACTGTCACACCCCCTCTCTGATTACCTACTTAACCTGAAAGAAGATGTGAAAACAATATACATCACCCCTCTTGTGACGCATATTCCCCCATCTTACATAACTTCCTGCACAAACATTTCTATACGTATACATTCATAGAATTCAGCCATATTAACGCATGGTCATAACATAATAATCCATTCCTGTACACAGTACACTTTTATAACATATTCTCTCATAACCCACTTATAAACAACTAAATCTACATGCCAACAGTGTTAAGTTATTTACACGTACAGCAATGAGAAAATAAACTGTTTTTGGAAACTCGAAGCTTAAGTAGGGCGAGTTGGAGTAGGCAATGCACCAGGAACGTCCTTGCTACCTGGGAGGAAAAGAAAACATGGAAAACGTGAGCTAAAGCCCAGCGAGTGACTAATTTTGTAAAACTATCTTTTGTTTGAAAACAGACATGTTAAAATCATAATAACGCCATAAACGTAAACGTGATTCAAATAATCATTTCTGTAAAATCATAATTTCAACAACGTAAACAAATCACATATGTTCATGCCAAAATCATCGTATACGAAAAACAGTTCGTTCTCAAAACTTTTCCTTAGTCAGGGCGGAACAAGACTCAACGCACCTGACGTCGAAAACATCCTTAGTTGAGGTGGAGTAAAACTCAACACACTCAACGTCGATAACAATCCTTAGTTGGGGTGGAGCAAGACTCAACACACCCAACGTCACAACCTCAATGTTCACATAGGAATATGTGGCGGGTTGCCCAAGTACCTTCTACGAGTCCTTCAGTACTGGGTCCCTGGGAAACTCACATGCCTTCTCATGTCCTTCAGCATTGAGGCTCCTCTAAAACATTTTAGAAACCAACATTATACGTAAATAGTTCACATGAAAGTCTTTCATGAAAATCAGATATATCACGATGAACAACATTTCAAAACATGCCATTCAACGTCTTATAGAAAACGTATAAAACATGCCTTGTAAACAATATCATCAAACATCATGCTTTTCAAGAAAACAGTTCATCTCAAAGTCATATCTCATAAGAAAAACCAAACTAAACATTTTCAATAAATTTGTTTTCAAAGAAAGAAAATTGTCACTCATAACTTGTCCTTAGGCCCTGAGCGGATTATACGCCTTTCCGATCTCTTCTTGGCCTGTAAATACACATTCCTCATGTTCGTTTTCCTTAAACTTCCTTTACATGATCATTAAACGTGCATACTTAAACTCTAATCATGATTCACCACTAAGACTCCCTTTCTTTCCTAAAATACACATAATAAGCGAGATTCTATGCCATTAGCGAGATTACCAACGAGATTTCACCTTACTAGCAAGTTTACTAACGAAATTACACAATAGGTCATGGCACTAACGATACCAGCATAAGCGATACTAGCGAGACTACCTGATGAGCGATACTGAGCGAGAGCCAGCGAGATGTGTGAGAGAAAATCCTCCTTTACACGACCAGCGACACCAGTGTCGCTACTCATGCTCCAATTCTCAGCATTACTTGCTTCCAAACGGCACCCGGCAGTAGAGTTTCCTCCTTTTCTGTTTGTTCTCACTTCTGTCAATTTAAAGTCATATTTTCAGCCAGATTTAGAACTTCTTTCCTTCTACAAACTTGTAAAGAAATATGTTTTCTAGCTTACCTCAAAATTTCATGGCTTAACTCGTCTTGGTTCGTCAGATATTGCAAGTTTTCTCCGCGCATGCTCCAGATTGCATAGAAATTTCGTATCAGTAACGTCCAGCTAAACGTTTACATGTTTCTAATCCATTTCAACTCAAGCTTCCTTCATAAAAGTTGTTCATAACTGACTAACCTTAAAATTTTAGCCCAAAATTCAATCTTTGCAGCTCGATATTCACCAAACACTAGACCTGGTTCGAGCTGTGCGACTGCAGATGAAGCTTCTGTTTCAGCTTCAGTTTTACCATGAAATTTTCCAAAACCTTGCACGAAATTGCCCTAGAACTCTTCTTCAACCTCTCTACGACATGCAGCTGAAAAAAATAGCATAGAATTTCGTTTGGAAATGAGTAGAATGAAGTCGGAAAAATTTTTTTGTCTAATGAAAGGTTAAAAACCGGCTTCTCATCCTTATCATCTCTTTTTCTTTTTTCTTTTTCTTTTCTTTTCTTTTTCTACTTCCTTTTTTTCCTTTTTTGTCTTCTTCCCTTTTTTAGTTTTCCTCTTCCTTTTTTTTTTTTTTAACAATATGAGATTATTAATACTAGTTCGCTTAAAGCTTTTGAACGTGCTTACCAATTAGGTGCTTACAATTCATTACCCCCCTTTTTGAGAATTTCGTCCTCAAAATTTAGGTTAAGTCACTCTGTAAAGAGATGAGGGTATTTGATCTTCACTTTCCCACGTTGCCTCTTCCACTTTGTGATTTCTCCACAAAACTTGAACAAGCGGTATCGTTTTTGTTCTCAGAACTTGTTCCTTTCGATCAAGAATTTGCACAAGTTCCCCTTCATAAGATAAATCTTCATTTATCTGAATAGGTTGAGCTTTCAAAACATGTGTAGGATCTGGAATGTACTTTCTTAGTAGAGAAACATGAAATACATCATGTATTTTAGACAATTCCATAGGTAACGCCAACCGATAAGCCGACGGTCCTATGTGTTCCAGAATCTCATAAGGCCCAATATATCTCGGACTCAACTTCCCTTTCCTTCCGAATCTCAAAATTTCTTTCCAGGGAGATAACTTCAAGAAGACTTTATCACCAACTTCAAATTCTAAATCTCGACGTCTTTTATCAACGTAGCTTTTCTGCCTATCCTGTGCAGTTTTCAACCTTTCTCTTATAAATTTCACGTTCTCAGATGTAGTTTGGACTAACTCTGGTCCCATTAACTTCCTTTCTCCTACTTCACCCCAACATATAGGAGTTCTACAACGTCTGCCATACAATGCCTCATAAGGTGCCATTCCAATACTAAAATGGTAACTATTATTATACGCAAACTCCATCAAAGACAATTGAGTATCCCAGCTTCCTTTAAATTGCAACGCACAAGCACGCAACATATCCTCTAGAGTCTGAATCGTTCTTTCTAATTGTCCATCAGTTTGAGGATGAAAAGCTGTACGAAACTTAAGTTTAGTTCCCAATGCTTGCTGTAAAGTCGGCCAGAACTTAGATGTGAATCTCAGATCTCTATCAGAAATAATAGACACAGGAGCTCTATACTGACTTACTATCTTATCAACATATAATTTGGCCAGTTTATCTAAAGTAAACGTCACTTTAACTGGTAAGAATCAGGCAGTTTTAGTAAATCTATCAACTATCACCCATATTCCATCATACCCATTTGGAGTTTTAGGAAGACCAAATAAGAAATCCATCGTGATATGTTCCCATTTCCACTCAGGTACGTGGAATGGTTTTAAAAGTCCACCAGGTCTTTGTCTTTCTGGCTTTACTTGCTAACATATCAAACATCTTGCTACACATTCAGCAATTTCCCTTTTCATTCCTGGCCACCAATAATATTCCCTCAAGGTCCTGTACATCTTTGTACTACCAGGATGCATTGCATAAGCAGAACTATGAGCTTCCTCTAGTATAGTATTTTTCAAGGTCAAATCATTTAGGACACACAATCTTCCTTGTTTCATTAAAGCTCCATCACTTCTTATATCAAAATCGTTCTTTGGTTGAGATTCACCTCTTCTACTATCTTCTTGAGTACAGAATCTTCCATCTGTTTGCTAACAATCTCACTCATCAAAGTAGATCTTACCTGGAAGTGTGCAAGCAAACCTCCCAACTTGTCTACCGATAAAGATGCATTGAACTCTTTAACTCCTTCGTCAATTTTGCACTAATAATATTCAGTGAAGTCTTGGCTTGTCTCGACTTCCTACTCAAGCATCGGCTACAACATTAGCCTTTCCTGGATGATAATTTATAGTGCAATCGTAATCCTTGATCAGCTCCAACCATCTCCTTTGTCTCATGTTGAGTTCTTTCTGATCAAAGATGTATTTCAAACTTTTGTGATCCGTATAGATATGGCACTTCTCTCCAAACAAGTAGTGTCGCCACATCTTTAATGCCAACACTACTGCTGCCAGTTCCAAGTCATGGGTAGGATAATTAACTTCATGTGGCCTCAACTGCCTAGAGGTATAAGTTATAACTTTACCTTCTTGTATCAATACACAACCCAACCCTTGAGTAGAGGCGTCACAATACACCTCAAACTCCTTCCCTGTCTCTGGAAGTGCTAAAATAGGCGTTGTCACTAATCTCTTCTTTAACTCTTGGAAACTTTGCTCACATTCTTCATTCCATTCAAATTTAGTTCCTTTCTTAGTCAAACGAGTCAGTGGCAATGTTATCTTGGAAAAACCCTGTACAAAGTGCCGATAATAACCTTCGAATCCCAGAAACCTACGAACCTCTGTTACTATCCTTGGCTGTTCCCATCTGGTAATTGCCTCGGTCTTTTGAGGATCTACTCCAACTCCTGCAGCAGTAACAATATGTCCCAGAAACATTACTCGTTCCAGCCAAAACTCGCATTTGCTGAATTTTGCATACAATCTCTTTTCTCTCAAAGTCTGTAATACAGTTCTAAGATGTCCTGCATGTTCTTCCTTGCTTCTAAAATACACTAGAATATCATCAATAAAAACAATCACAAACTGATCCAAGTAACGATAGAAAATCTTATTCATCAAGTCCATAAACATTGTTGGGGCATTTGTCAGACCAAAAGGCATCACGAGGAATTCATAGTGTCCATACCTCATTCTAAAAGCTGTCTTTGGTACATCCGTCTCTCTAACCTTCGACTGATGATATCCCGATCTTAGGTCTATCTTTGAAAACACTAATGCCCTTCTAAGCTGGTCCAACAAATCATCAATACGAGGCAAGGGATATTTGTTGTGTATAGTGACCTTATTTAACTGACGATAATCAATGCACAGTCTCAAAGTACCGTCCTTTTTCTTCACGAATAACATCGGTGCACCCCACGGAGATACACTCGATCTAATATACCCCTTATCTATTAGTTCCAGTAACTGTACCTTCAATTCCTTCAGTTCTGATGGTGCCATAAGGTATGGGGCTTGTGAAATTGGTGTTGTTCCAAGAACTAGATCAATAATGAACTCCACTTCTCTATCAGGTGGTAACCCTAGCAATTCCTCAAGAAACACATCAAAAAATTCATTCACCACAGGAATATCTTCTGGTCTTAACTTACGGGCCTGTGTATCAACCACGTAAGCAAGGTATGCTGAACAACCCTTGCTTAACAACTTCCTAGCTTTAATTGCAGATATTACACAAGTAGGTAGGAATTTCCTGTCACCTTTGAAAATAACTTCTTTTCCTTCGAATCCTCTAAATACGACTTCCTTCTGGAAAAAATCTACAGTAGCTCGATATTTGGATAAGAAATCTATTCCCAATATCACATCAAACTCCTGAATATCTAAGGGTATCAAGTTGGCTATCATAGTCACACCATCAATTTCAATCACACAATCTTATACACCTTACTAGCCACAAAGACATCTCCAATAGCGGTATAAACAAACAGTTCCTCAGGCAAAGATTCTAATGTACTATTTATATTCACAGCAAACGTTTTAGCAATAAAAGAATGAGTAGCACTAGGGTCTATCAAAACATGAGCAGGAGTATGACATATAGAAAGTGTACCAGTAACCACATTAGGAGTATCTTCAGCCTTTTGTTGAGTCATTGCAAAGACTTTTCCTTGCTGTTTTGGTCGCCCTGTAGCTCCCTTCTGTCTTAATCCACTAGTTCCCTCATCAAAAATTCCTGCAGGTCGTTCTGGTTGACTAGCTGTAAATGAACCAGTTCTCTATTCAGCTTTAAATTCTTGCATCAACTGAGGACATTTTCGTTTATAGTGACCCGCTTGTCCGCAATGATAACATACATTGCCCTTACACTGTCCCCAATGATACTTCTCGCAGCTGGAACATAATGGTTTCCTTGCGGAACTAGTTATGGACTCTCCAGGTTGTCCACTTCGAGAACCTTCCACTGTTTGAGCTGGAACAGTAGAACTCCTTGGTTCTTGCTTCCATGCACTTCCTCCAGTACCTCCCTTGGAAGTACCCTGTCCACTCGATCTGGTCTTGAAATTTCCTCCACTAAATACACCTGGTACAAATCTCCTACCTGACTGCCCCTGAGTAGTACCAGAAGTGTGGATTGTCCGTCTACCTCCAGTTGATTCTCGTTCCGTTCTCCCTTCCATCAAACTCCTTTCAACTCGCATAGCTGCTTCTACGAGTTTTGAGAAATCTGTCCACTCAGCACTAGCAGTTACAGGAGTACGTATCTCCTCCCGTAAACCTTCTTCAAATCTCTTGCACCTGTCAATCTCATCTACAACAATCGTCATGGCATACTTAGACAATTTTGTATATTTCTTTTCATATTCCACCACTGACATCGATCCCTGTACTAACCTCAGAAACTCATTCCGTTTGGCATCTCGGAATAATCTCGGACAATACTTCTCTTGGAATATCTTCTTAAACTCATTCCAACCTATTTCTCCCATATCTTCCTTCCGGCTCTCTATCATTCTCCACCAATCTTCTGCCCCTTTTTGGAGCAAAAACACTGCCAATTCCACCTTTCTATCATCGGGACATCTCATCACACGATAACATTTCTTAAGCAGATTCAACCATGCCTCCGCTTCTATAGGATCAACAGTGCCTTCAAAAGTAGTGGCACCCAAAGCCTTCAATCTTTCTATACTGTATTTCTTTTTTGGATCTGCTTCCACTAATCCAATGCTTGCAGCCAATCTTTCAGCAATTCTAGTAAATATATGCTCCTCGACATTGACCCCAACTTGAGGATGACTAGATTCACCCGCTGACATATTTCCACAGTCTCCAGTAGCTTGAGGAGTTCCGGTTGTTGATTGCCTCACTCGCCTACTTCAAAGTGGCATGTTTTCCTATATGATAACACAATGTTACTATTGGCTAAACATTTACATGTTCCTACACTACAATGCATGATCCTATTCCCAAGACTCTTTTTTGCTCTGATACCAACTTGTCACACCCGCTCTCTACTTACCTACTTAACCTGAAAGGAGATGTGAAGACAATATACATCATCCCTCTTGTGACGCATATTGCCCCATCTTACATAACTTCCTGCACAAACATTTCCATACGTATACATTCATAGAATTCAGCCATATTAACGCATGGTCATAACATAATAATCCATTCCTGTACACAGTACACTTTTATAACATATTCTCTCATAACCCACTTATAAACAACTAAATCTACATGCCAACAGTGTTAAGTTATTTACACGTACAGCAATGAGAAAATAAACTGTTTTTGGAAACTCGAAGCTTAAGTAGGGCGAGTTGGAGTAGGCAATGCACCAGGAACGTCCTTGCTACCTGGGAGGAAAAGAAAACATGGAAAACGTGAGCTAAAGCCCAGCGAGTGACTAATTTTGTAAAACTATCTTTTGTTTGAAAACAGACATGTTAAAATCATAATAACGCCATAAACGTAAACGTGATTCAAATAATCATTTCTGTAAAATCATAATTTCAACAACGTAAACAAATCACATATGTTCATGCCAAAATCATCGTATACGAAAAACAGTTCGTTCTCAAAACTTTTCCTTAGTCAGGGCGGAACAAGACTCAACGCACCTGAAGTCAAAAACATCCTTAGTTGAGGCGGAGTAAAACTCAACACACTCAACGTCGATAACAATCCTTAGTTGGGGTGGAGCAAGACTCAACACACCCAACGTCACAACCTCTATGTGCACATAGGAATATGGCGGGTTGCCCAAGTACCTTCTACGAGTCCTTCAGTACTGGGTCCCAAGGAAACTCACATGCCTTCTCATGTCCTTCAGCATTGAGCCTCCTCTAAACCATTTTAGAAACCAGCATTATACGTAAATAGTTCACATGAAAACTTTCATAACAATCAGATATATCACAATAAACAACATTTCAAAACATGCCATTCAACGTCTTATAGAAAACGTATAAAATGTGCCTTGTAAACAATATCATCAAGCATCATGCTTTTCAAGAAAACAGTTCATCTCAAAGTCATATCTCATAAGAAAAACCAAACTAAACATTTTCAATAAATTCATTTTCAAAGAAAGAAAAGTGTCACTCACAACTTGTCCTTAAGCCCTGAGCCGATTATACGCCTTTCCGGTCTCTTCTTGGCCTGTAAATACACATTCCTCACGTTACGTTTTCCTTAAACTTCCTTTACATGATCATTAAACGTGTATACTTAAACTCTCATCATGATTCACCACCGAGACTCCCGTTCTTTCCTAAAATACACATAATAAGCAAGATTCTATGTCATTAGCGAGATTACCAATGAGATTTCACCTTACTAGCAAGTTTACTAAAGAAATTACACAACAGGTCACGGCACTACCGATACCAGCATAAGCGATACCAGCGAGACTACCTGATGAGCGATACTGAGCGAGAGCTAACGAGATTTGTGAGAGAAAATCCTCCTTTACACGACCAGCGACACTAGTGTTGGTACTCACGCTCCAATTCTCAGCGTTACCTGCTTCCAAACGGCACCCGACAGTAGAGTTTCCTCATTTCCAGTTTGTTCTCACTTTTGTCAATTCAAATAGTCATATTTCCAGCAAGATTTAGAACTTCTTTTCTTCTACAAACTTGTAGAGAAACATGCTTTCTAGCTTACCTCAAACTTTGGTGGCTTAACTCGTCTTGGTTCGTCAGATATTCCAAGTTTTCTCTGCGCTGCTCCAGATTGCACAGAAATTTCGTATCAGTAACTTCCAGCTAAAAGTTTACATGTTTCTAATCCATTTCAACTCAAGCTTCCTTCATAAAAGTTGTTCAAAATTGAGTTAAGTTACTAACCTTAAAATGTCAGCCTAAAATTCAATCTTTTCAGCTCGATATTCACCAAACACCAAACCTTGTTTGAGCTGTACGACAGTAGATGAAGCTTCTGTTTCAGCTTCAATTTTACCATGAAATTTTCCAAAACCTTGCACGAAATTGCCCTAGAACTCTTCTTCAACCTCTCTACAGCATGCAGCTGAAAAAAATAGCATAGAATTTCGTTTGGAAATGAGTAGAATGAAGTCGGAAAAATTTTCTGTCCAATGAAAAGTTAAAAACCGACTTCTCATCCTTATCATCTCTTTTTCTTTTTCTTTTTCTTCTCTTTTCTTTTTCTACTTCCTTTTTTTCCTTTTTCTTCTTCTTCCCTTTTTTAGTTTTCCTCTTCCTTTTTTTGTTTTTTTTTTAACAATATGAGATTATTAATACTAGTTCGCTTAAAGCTTTTGAACGTGCTTACCAATTAGGTGCTTACACGGACTCATCGAGAAAACCTCATTCTTTGTTTATACTTGGGTGAAGAATAGGAAAACTTGACAGATTAATAACGCATAGTATTAAGCGTGTTGAATGCATAATATGTTGAATACATAGTAAGCTTAATAATAAATATAAAAGCAGAACAATCTTTTGCACTTTAGCATGTCAACAACATGTTTTTGGCGTCGTTGCTAGGGATTTTTGCATTGATTTATTTTTTTTGGATTATTTTTGTTGTAGGAATTCCTCAATTAAAGGAGTATTGTGAGTTTTTCCTCTGCCAGAAGCTCCAAACAGTATCTGAGTGACGAGAGCAATCCAGAACTTGATATTGACCCTGAGATTGGGAGGACCTTCAGACGAAGGACAAGGCAGAATCGAAGAAGGACCTATCATAGCTTGGACCTGATTCAAACAGCTAGTGAGGAATTGTCCGCATAAGCAAGAAGATTAATGGATATGACCTACTCGCAAGCCATACATATTTTCGACAGAATTTCGTGGAATACTGATGAGCGGGTGGACGACAGATATGGATTTCGCTCCACCGATAGAAGGCGAATGCAAGCCGGAATGCTTGAAGCTGATGCTGCTACCAATTTCTCAGCGCAGATGATCACCATGACATCTCTGCTGAAGACTATAGCCTTCAATAATCAAGGTGGATCAGTTGCTGCGATGAACGCTATGAACGAAGAGAATCCGACAGCGTCTGTAAGTTGCGTGCAATGTGGTGTGAGGCATTTGTATGACACGTGTCCCTACAACCCCCAGTCAGTCTGCAATATTCAAAACAACCCCTACGATGAGACGTACAATTCAGGTTGGAGGAACCACCCTAACTTCGGATGGGGTGGAAATCAACAACAAACGCAGAGGGCTGAGCAGCAGCTGCAAAGAGGCAACCCTCCTAGTTTCAACCAAGGGAATCGAGGCCAGTATCATCAGTTTTAGAGGGATCCGCAAGCCCCCGCATCATCCTCATGGTCTTCCATGGAATCTCTTTTACGAGAATTCATTTATAAAAATGAAGCGAGACTCAAGAATCAAGCCACTGCAATCAGGAATTTAGAAGGTCAATTGGGTCAAATTGCAGATAAGCTCAAGAATTGAACACAAGAAGCAGTGCTAAGTACAGATGAAGTTCCAAGAGGGAACTTAAAAGAACAATGTCAAGATTTGACATTTGTATGTTGGAAAATTAATCCTACTGTAACGCAAGATCAGGGGACGCAAGGAAACTTGCAACCTCTAGATGCTCCGACAACGAGTCAACGGATGGACAGTACTATACATAAAGTCAACCAACCATCATCTCCCACCGAATCACAAGAGGAAAATAGAGAGAGGAGAGAAAAAGCAACACAGGCAGAACCTGCATTTGTATATAAAGATACCACTCATAGACGCGTCCTGATTGACGTCCAAGAAGGAATATCAACGAACCGCGTGGGTGATCAACAGGTAAAATTTAATGTGGTTAACGCATTGAAAGATCCAATGACTTTCAATCTTGTCAGATAATCGCAGATACCAATGAGAAAACAAGACCTATGAATGCAGCGTTGAAAAATGAAATCCTCAAAGACAATGAAGATGGTGAAGAAGAAGAAATCAAATTACTCTCTGACTGAAGCAACAGAACCATGGCAAAGATCGAGCCGTTATTAAGAGAGCTTTCAATGCATGAGCTAGAAACCAGACCAACTCATCCCAAGTACGCGCCCTTGAGGGAGATCATACTGCAATTCATTGTCTCCTCCGCGTTGAACCCTGAATGCGATAAAGGCTCCAATGACCCACGCAAGCATAACTGAGCTTGCGTTGAAAGATCCCTGCATTGCCGAATGCCTATTTTTCTAGGGATACTTTCTTTTACTCTTGCTTTCTTCCTTTTATTCGTACTTGTTTTTAGTACTTATTTTTTTTCCTTCTTTGAATTCAGTTTTAGGAGTAGTGTAAATTAAATAAGCATGAAATTATGCATTGAGCTTCCATGCAAATTATTTGATTTCACTGAATACTCTGTCATTCGTGCATGCGTTCATCGATAAAAGATCTTTATGTTTATCAAGTTAAGATTAGGGGTGCAGTTAGAGCTGTATTTTTTCAAATGCATAATACTTAACTTCCAACCCATACTTTGAACTGAAAACTCTGCAATCATCAGTCATGCGTTAATTGTATGCGTTCATCAGTCATACTTTGTAATTTTTTCACTGTATTGAATTTCTAATTACCTCTTTACGTTTCCCCTTGTTTTAAATTCATTCTGAGTACATTTAATTATTCCCAACTTTTATCATTGCGTTGAAAAGTTAGTCACTATGATGATAATCATGCTTACACCCTTTGGTCACTCTTAAGTTAGATTACTTTCAATACATCTGCATACTATTCCTTAGAAACGCTAACCTACTATGCATGCATACAAGTTGCCAATTCAAACCTCTTTTATGAAAATTTTCAACATAATTTTTGTTTACAATTTTAGCAATGAGGACCTTGCTACTCTCAAGTTTGCTGGTGGAAGATGTTTGAACTGTCAAAGATAAAAATATGAGGAACTTATTCATTTCTATAAAAAAAAATATATATATATTTTTAACGCAAAACTCTGTTGACAAGACTGATATATTTATCTTATTAAGAGTTTAGCTGAAAACGAAACCTACTCGTAGTTGGCCACCTCCATGCACCCCATAGTTGGTATGTCAAAACAAAGGTGGGTAATCGTAATCATGGAAGCATAGATAAATAACAAACTCCAATGTCTAGTGAGGAGACCGAACTTAGATAAGAGTTTGGTCGAGAAGGACACTTGCTCGTAGTTGGTTGCCTCCATGCACCCCATAGTTGGTATATCAGAACGAAGGTGGGTAACCCTACTCGACGCATAGCCACCTAATATATAAATAATAAAACAAATGAAAGAAACAAAGGAACTTTATATCTTCATCTTTTCAAACTCAGTGTTAAAAGAAGAAACAAAAATTTTGTGAATAATGAGTAAAGAATTTTGAAAAGAAAGCTTGTTGCATACAAATTAGACCTGTTTCTAAAGAAAAGAATATAGAGGTAGAAAAGTAATGTAACTAATGGGTAGTTGATTGAGTATAGTATTCTGAGAGACTAGTGAATGCATTGAAAAAAAATTTAGGGTTACTAACTTCCAACGCATAATACTTGTTGCTTTTGGAAATCGAAAGTCTAAAACTTGTTGTTGCGTTTATCTATTATTAAGCTTACTATTATGCATTCAACATATTATGCGTTTAACATGCTTAATATTATGCGTTAGTGACCTGTCAAGTTTTCCTATCCTTTACCCAAGTATAAGCAAAGAATGAGGTTTTCTCGGTGAGTCCGAGGTCGAACACAGGAACTATGTAGATTCTACAATTAATTGGATTAATTGAGTTGGAGTGGTAACCAAAAATATTAACAAGGGATGCATCTAACTAAAGAAGGCGATAACATGTACACTAGATTAAAAGGTGGTGTATGGTAAGGTATGCGACACAACAACTTCAGCTAAGTGGATTCAACGAATGGATAAAAACAGGGTTTGGGTTGGTTAACATCCAGAAACGCATAATGATAGTCTATTCATACTTGCGACTCTTCTCTCGGTTGTCAGCCGCTATGCGTTATATGTCTATACCGCATAGGAGAGTGTTAAGTACCAAGGTTATTCCTATAGACAGGTAACACTTCTTGGCCTTGTCAATTGAGTTCCACAATCACTTACTCCCAAGCAGTCTGATTATTACTACTTATATCGATTAGCTAGATGGACATAAGCATCAGATTAAGATTACAATTGACAAGATGCAATAATTACACTATGGTTCTTATTTAGATGCTAACGCAACCCTGACCCTTGAAAGATTAGCTACTCATGGATTCAAAGTAATAAGCAGAAAGTGTAGAGAAATGGATAGACATGGAAGAATTGTAGATTAATGAACGAAATACAATTTTAGACAGTTCAATGTCTTAATAACAAATATAAAATCAAAGCTAGAAAAAGATAGAAAGCAGGAAGGCGTTTCAATGTCTTGAGTCGCCGGAATGGAAGTGTGAAGTTTTGCTGTGAAGTGGCCAGGTGGAGGGAAGACTCTTCTCTCTCGAGCTATTCGTCTCCGGATCTTCTAGAGAGAACTCTGCTGTCGCTTAGGAATTCTTCCGAGAATCAACAACCCTTTTTCAGCTTGCAGGTCTGCTCTTTTATAGAGGCTGCATTCGTAATCAGTGGCAAATCTGTGTGATTGGAGGCACAATTGATGTCGTGCGTCTATCTCGCCTAATTGCGTAATTCTCGGTTCAATTTAGATCCACCACTTTAGCCACAGATCATGCATATCAATCTTTCCGACAATCTTTCAAGATTCTGATCTGATTTGTCGCTGCCTTGCGTTTCTAGTCGTTATGCGTCCATGGAGAACTTGGTTCATGCGTTCATTTAGGTTGACGCATCCATATATTACTAACGCATTATCCTGCGTTGAGCGGTTGTCAGCGCATCCACAGGTTGCTTGCGTTCCTGCGTTAAAGCATGCGTTTTAGGCTCAAAAAAGCTATAAAATAATTATCTTCATCAATTTATAAGAGTAGAACGCATAGGAAGATTTATCAATAGAATTCAACACAAACTACCGCATGATTCTCTATTTAATCTTTATTTTTCTAAGAAAAAGACATATAATAACTTGTATTTTTACTTTTGTAAATTTATGAAGATAAAGCTTAAATAGAGCTTAAATAGAGAATCATGCAGTAATTAGTGTTAAATTCTATTGATAAATCTTCCTATGCATTCTACTCTTGTAAATTGATGAAGATAATTGTTTTATTGCTTTTTGAATCTAAAATGCATGTTTTAATGCAGGAACGCGAGCAACCTGCAGATGTGTTGGTAACTTTTTAACGCAGGACTATGCGTTGGCAACCTGTGGACGCGTTGACAACCCTTCAACGCAGGTTGATTTGTTAGCAACCCTGGATGCATTGACATACTTGAACGCATGAACCGAAAGTTATCCGTGGACGCATATCAACAAGGCAGCGGAGAATCAGATAATAATCTCGAGAGATTGTCGGGAGATTGATATGCTTTATATGTGGCGAGATTGGTGGATCGAAATTAAACTGGAAATCATGTGATTAGGCGAGATGGACGCAAGGCAGAAATTAAGCCTCCAATCATGCAGATTTGCTGGCAATTCCAACACAACATTTATAAAAGGGCAGACCTGAAGGTGAAAATGTTGTTGGACCTCTCAGAAGAATTCCTAATTGACAGCAGAGTTCTCTCCAGACGACAACCGGAGACAAATAGCTCAAAAGAGAAGAGTCTTCCTTCCGCCTGACCACTTCACAGCATAACTCACACTACCATCCCAGCGAGCTCAAGACATTGAAAAGCCTTTCCATGCTTTCTATCTCTTTTTCTTACTTTTGTTCTAGTTTATTAGCAAGGAATTATATTTTCTAAAACAGTTATTCCGTTCATCAATATATACACCTTCCATGACTATTTATTTCTCATCACTTTCCATTTGTTGTTTACCATCCATGTGTAACTAACTCTCTCAAGGGTAACGGGTTGCATTATAATCTAAATAAAGAATCGTAGAAGAGTATTTCATCTTGTCAATTGTATTTTTAATCAAATGCTTATGTCCATCTAGCTAATCGATATAAGTAGCAATAATCAGACTGCTCGGGAGGGTAAGTGATTGTGGAACTCAGTTGACAAGGTTAAAAAGTGTTACCTAGGGATAGGAATAACCTTGGTACTTAACACTTTCCTATGTGTTATAGACATATAACGCATAGCGGCTGATAACCGGGAGAAGAGTCGCTAGTATGAAATAGACCCAACTATGCGTCTCCAACTTTAGATGATAGCCAACCCGAACCCTACGTTTTACCATTCATACAGATCAATTAGCTGCTTTTGCTTTGTCGCATATCTCTCCATTAACCAGATTAGCTTAGGTTTACTACTTTCTAGTTAGTTAAACGCATCACTTCTCATCACCTTCTTTAAATGCATGACTGAAATTGGAGTTTGTTAGGGTTACCCACCTTCGAGTAGGGTTATTGTTTATTCATTAGATTACAATGCGTCGAGTAGGGTTACCCACCTTCGTTCTGACATACCAACTATAGGGTGCATGGAGGTAGCCAACTACGAGCAAGTGCCCTTCTAGACTAAACTCTTATCTCAGTTCAGTTCTCTCACTAGACATTGGAGTTTGTTATTTATCTATGCATCACTGAGTACGCAGCCAACTACGAGTAGGTGTCATTCTCAGCTAAACTCTTAACAAGATAAGTGTATTAGTCTTGTCAGCGGAGTTTTGCGTGGAACAATTTTTTTTTTTTTTTTTGTGGATAAGTTCCTCATATTTTTATCTTTGATAGTTCAAACCTCTTCCACCCCCAAACTTGAGCGTAGCAAGGTCCTCATTGCTTAATTGGCAGCTTGCATGCATGCAAAGCAGGTTTGTGTTTTTAAGGAAAAGTATGCAGACGCATTGAAAGTAATCTAGCTTAAGAGTGTACAAAAAGGGTAAGCATGATTATCATCATGGTACTAAGTTTTCAACGCAGAGATAAAAGTTAGGAATAATTAAATGTATTCAGAATGAATTTACAACACGAGGAAACGCAAAGAGGTAATTAGAAATTCAATGTGGTGAAGAAATTTTCATTCTATTAATTTCTTTTCCCACAAATGCATACAGTTGAAGATGAAGATAATTGCAAGGAGAGCTATAAAGAAGATACAACTCTAACTACACCCCTAAATTTTAACTATCCGACTTGTCTTCATCAGGTTTGCGCTTCTGCTCAGGTGCCGAGCATTGCGGCATTGGGAAGACAAGCGTACGTTGTAGGCGTTTAGGAATGTTAGGGTGTAGGACTTCCAGTCGAGTCAAAACAGTTGATGAATATAATTCAATGTAAAGTGAAACTGCTCTGTCTGCCGGCGTGCTAACATATTCATTGAATGCATCATTAGACACAAGATTGATTGTTGTAGGTATGTTTGCACTGTCTCCCAGTCGAGGTCGAGTTGGGCTTCTTGAGGTTAAGGTTGCGGTTGTGGGTGAGGATGGTTTGGGTGGGGGCGAGAAGTTGATGGAGTTTCATCAAACACAGGGGATGATGGACACATAATGGTTGCGCTAAAATCCCCGTAATGTGAGTCATCAACTCTTATTGAAGAGATTGGGGAGATGGGTTTTGCAGAAGGTTGAGGTTGAGAAGGTTTTGGGTGATGCGTTTTAGGAGAAGGTGGAGGTGGCTTTGGGTGTTGCATCTTAGGAGGGGTGGAGGAGGCATTGGCTCTCTTGCGGTTAATGGGAGTGGAAGTGAAGGACTTGAGGAAGGGGAAGGTCTAATGGTGGCATCAGGATTTGCCACAGTCTTGCATTTCAGTTTGGATGACTTCTCCTTCTTCTGCGTTTGCGGCTTTGGAGGCGACACTTTAGGTGACGGAGTGGGNAAAAAAAAAAGAAACCAAAAGGGAAAGAAGACAAAAAAAACGGAATTAGAAAAAAAAAAAAAGAAAAAAGAAAGAAGAAAAAGAAAGAAGAGAAGATAAGGGGAGAAGTCGGTTATAACCTTTTATTGAAGGGAAAACTTTGCCGACTTATTTCTCTTCATTTCCAAACTCATTTCTATGCTATCTTTCAGCTGCACGTCATGGAGAGGTAGAAGAAGAGTTCTGGGGCAAATTCGTGCATGGTTTTGGACGGTTTCATGGTAAAACTGAAGCTGCAATAGAAGCTTCATCTGTTGTCGACAATTTGAACCAGGTTTAGTGTTTAGTGAATATTGAGCTGAAGAGATCGAATTTTGGGCTGAAATTTTAAGGTTAGTAAGTTAACTCAATTTTGAACAACGTTTATGAAGGATGTCTGAGTTGAAATGGAATAAAAACATGTAAACCTTTAGCTGGAATTTACTGGTACAAAATTTTTGTACAATCTGGAGTAGCGCGGAGAAATCTTGCAATATCTGATGAACAAGGACGAGTTAAGCCACGAAAATTTGAGGTAAGCTAGAAAGCATGTTTCTCTACAAGTTTGTAGAAGGGAAGAAGTTTTAAATCTGGCTGAAAATATGACTTTGAACTGACAGAAGTGAGAACAAAAAGAAAAGGAGGAAACTCTACTGTCAGGTGTCGTTAGGAAGCTGGTATCGCTGAGAAATTGGAGCGTGAGTAGCGAGACAAATCTCGCTGGTAGTGCAGAGGAGGTTTTTGTCTCACAAATCTCGCTGACTCTCGCTCGGTGTCACTCCTCAGGTAATCTCGCTAGTCTCGCTTATTCTGATGTCGCTATTGCCGTGTACCTGTTGTGTAATTTCGTTAGTAATCTCACTAGTAAGGTGAAATCTCGTTGGTAATCTCACTAGTGACATAGAATCTCGCTTATTATGTTTATTTTAGAAAAGAAAGGGAGTCTCGGTGGTAAATCATGATTAGAGTTTAAGTATGCACATTTAACGATCATGTAAAGGAAGTTTAAGGAAAGCATAACGTGAGGAATGTGTATTTACAGGCCAAGAAGAGCTCGAAAAGGCATATAATCCGCTCAGGGCCTAAGGATAAGTTGTGAGTGACATTTTTCTTTCTTTGAAAATGAAATTTATTGAAAATGTTCAGTTTGGTTTTTCTTATGAGATATGGCTTTGAGATGAACTGTTTTCTTGAAAAGCATGATGTTTGATGATATTGTTCACAAGGCATGTTTTATCCGTTTTCTATAAGATGTTGAATTGCATGTTGTGAAATGTTGTTTATCGTGATATATCTGATTTTTCATGAAAGATTTTCATGTGAACTATTTACGTATAATACTGGTTTCTAAAATGTTTTAGAGGAGGCTCAATGCTGAAGGACATGAGAAGGCATGTGAGTTTCCCCGGGACCCATTACTGAAAGACTCGTAGAAGGCACTTGGGCAACCCACGATATTCCTATGTGCACATAGAGGTTGTGACGTTGGGTGTGTTGGGTCTTGCTCCACTCTAACTAAGGTTGTTATCGACGTTGAGTGCGTTGAGTTTTACTCCGCCTCAACTAAGGATGTTTTCGACGTCGGTGCGTTTATTCTTGCTCCGCCCTGACTAAGGGAAAGTTTTGAGAACGAACTGATTTCGTGTAGGATCATTTTGGCATGAACATATGTGATTTGATTACGTTATTGAAAATTATGATTTTACAGAAATGATTATTTTAATCACGTTTACATATATGGTGTTATAACGATTGTAACATGCCTGTTTTCGAACAAAAGATGGTTTTACAAAATTAGTCACTCATGGGGCTTTTAGCTCACGCTTTCCATGTTTTCTTTTCCTCCCAGGTAGCAAGGACGTTCCTGGTGCATTGCTTACTCCAACTCGCCCTGCATAAGCTTCAAGTTTCCAGAAAAATCTGTCTTGTTTTGAAGTGTTGCTTGTATGTAAACTTATATAGGTGGCATGTAGACTCAACTGTGTATTTACTAGGAGTTGAAACATGGTTTTGTATAAGGTCTTTACGAATGAGTTGTAAATTTGAATTATCAATATATATAAAATTCCTATTATGTTATGGTTTGAAAAGTATTAAGGAGCAATACGTATGTTGTAAATAGTACAAGATCAGTGGGTAGAAGTGGATGGTATGCGTCCCAAGAGGGGTGATGTATGTTGTCCTCACATCTCCTTTCAAGTTATGTAAGTAATTTGGGAGGGGGTGTGACACCTTAGCAGGCTCTGGCAAATGTTCGATCCTTTCATCAATCTACACAGAGTCTTATAGGGGATTACCACACTGACTTCTATCATCTTCTCTACGTCTAACACTTCTGTCTGCCCTCCGATGGCAGCATTGGCGTATAGATTCATGATAAGTGAGGGGGAAAAAAGTTGGCCTCTTGGTTTGTTGAAGACCCCTCTTATCTGCGCCACAATTATGCATCCTACATCAAAGGGGATGTGACGCATAATGCAATAAGCTGCCATCACCCGATCCCTTGACACTCTTTTGTCATGCGTCATGGAGATTAGCCGCTTCTTCACCAAGTATACCCACAGGTTGGCCTCTGGCCGTAGGCTATTAGTAGGCGAAGTTTTAATGCCTATGGGTGATACGTCCCACTTCGCCCCGGGCTTCGTCAACACTCGGACTGCATCTTCCATTAACTCCGGTGGAGTTGATTCTATTATTTTGTTTCCTTCCGCATCTGAGTTGTCCCTCAACTTATAGATTACGTTTATTTCCCTTGCGTTGAATGGGACTTCATTTTCTTCAACCACTACCACGTCCTCCTCTTCATCAATGCGTCTGTTATAAAAGCTGCAGACTAAGTCAGGTTGGATCCAAAGGGTGCTGGAACAGAAATTTCTCCAACCATGGTGGTCGATGATTTCAGTGATATACGGTGGCAACGGGGCTTCTTCAGGGAAAAATCCCACCTCCATCAATAAATCAGGGAACACCTACGTCTCCCTTTTCCTTCCTTCTTCTTTGGTGACGCATCTGCCACCTTCTCTTTCCCTTTGGCCTTAGCAGGGATTTTATCCACTGTCTTTTTCTTGCTCTTGGCCACTTCAGTTGGAGCATCAGTCACTTTCTCCTTCCCTTTGCGTTTCTCTTGGTGAATGCCTGGGAGTTTAGTGACTGCCTCCTCTTTTTCTTTCTTTTTCTTCTTTCTCAAGGTGCTGACGCCTTGCTTCTCTAACGCATCCTCCCCGATGCGTTCCTTCCTTGTAGACGAGTGGTGCCTAGTTTTCTTCTTCTTTTTCTTCTTGCCCTCCCTCTCTTCTTGGGCATTTATTAGTGCAGCCAACTCCTCATCTTCTTCTATTTGCAGCTCTCTCTCAAGCTCTACCTGTCTTTTCTATTCTTTCCTCTTCCCTCATTTCCTCTTCCTATGCCATAGCGATTTCATCAATTTGAGGATCAGGAAGGCCTTGCGTTTCCCATTCTTCTTGGGGCCGCACTTCCCTGCGCGCCTTTTTTCTGGACAATGCATCCTTAGCAATTTTCTCTGCTACTTTTCTGAGGGTTTTGAGCTCTTTTCTTAATTTAGGCCTCTTCTTCTTCATCTTTTCTGCCTGTCTATCAAAGGATGTTGCCGCAATCGGGGACTCAGGACCGTCTCCTTGCTCCGCGTTTTTTGGCTCTTCATCCTCGGTAGTTTTTTGTGATACCCTTCTTTTCTTCCTTATCAGGGGTACCACTTCCTCTTCCTCAGGCTTTTTTCTTTTGGCCTCTTTGGCCACCACATACTGCTTGATTGGTCCGTCATTGGAGTCCATGGTCTTCTCCTCAGGACTGATGAACACAAGGACTGACCCTTGCGTTTCAATAGCCTCGCTTGCATTCTCCTTGCTGCAAGCGGCAGTCTCCGCCTTATTTCTTCTATCTTCTTCTTAACCCTCCCGAATCTCCTCTAGCTGACTCTGGATGTCTTTTATCAGCGAGGGTGGCTCCCGTCTTGTGTCTGATACGCATGCTTCAAATGGGTCTCATAGGCCACTCAGAATGTGTGCGACCCATTCATCCGGGGAACGTGCAAAGTTCACTTCCCCTTCTTCCACAACCACATCCTTTTCTACCCCTCCTCCCACTTGATCAGTCCCTCTTGTGCTGGGGTGTCTTGATGAAGGCAAAGGCTGGTGGACCTCCCCGTCATCCTCCCTCACCTTTGCGTCTCTTTCCTCATGGGCAATCCTCTCGAGGATGTCACTGAAGACATTTCACTCGTCTTTGCGATGGACTTCATTGCTTCCATACAATGTGCTAGCTTCATCACGAATCATTCCAGGACCCGATTGCTCGACTTTGGAGTTTTCCATGCTTAGATGTTAGTTTTTGGCATTGAAGTTTGCGGCGGAAAACTCCCTCACATTCTTCATTCTAGGCTTTGAAATGCAAGACTTGACTCGGCTTTTAGGTTTTAGAGTAGGTGCCAGGTCTATTTGGCTCAAGGGTGGGATGTTTAGGACTTCCACGCAGTCGTCTGAGTCAAGGTCAACTACTGGTGGACGAACTGGAGGTCTGACGAATGGTCGAAAAAATGGGGCTACAAGCGGTCTTTGGGCACTAGCCCTGATTCGTGACGCCGAGAAAGTTGGGATAAATGGTGGGCTGAGGTTTGGAGGTCTAGGGAAGACTGAAAAAGCGAAAGGCCTCACAGGTCGGGTAGGTCAAAATAGTGGTGGAGAGAAAAATGGAGCTCGAGTGTTGGAAAATACCTCAGGGGCTGGTCGCAGTTCGAATGAGGAAAAAGATGGGGTCGAGTATTGGGTATTGTAGGAAGATATTGGGGAAACGTCGTCGGCAAAGTGTTCTTGGTTTTGGGAGTCTGATTGGCTAGACATAGACAAGGGTGCGAAGAACTCAAATCGCCAGAGGTTTGAGAGATGAAGGCTTCTGAAAATGGAAAATGGAAAATAGAATCACGTTTATGAAGGGCTAATTAAGCCGTCGATAATAAATGCAGAAATGCAATATCTGAAATCCCATTCATCTAGGCAAACTTATTGAGCCGCACACCCATCAAGTGTGATGGGCAGCTAATGACGCAAATAAGCACTCGAGTGCTTCTGGGAAAACGCATCGACTCAAACGACATATGCATTCCCCCGATTGCTCTATCTAAAACGCAGTGAATTCTATTGATAAACGCATAACTGATGAACGCAGGGTTCTCGATTCAATTATGCGTTGGACGCAGCATGAATGGCAGAGTATGCGATGAAATCAAATAGTTTGCATTGACGCTCGATGCATAATTTCATGCTTATTTAATTTACGCTACTCCTAAAACTGAATTTAAACAATGAAAAATAAATACGAAAAACAAAGTATGAATAAAAGAAAGAAAACAAGTAAAAGAAAGCGTCCATGGAAAATTGGGCATTCAGCAATGCAGGGACCTTTTAACGCAAGCTTAGTTATGCTTGCGTGGGTCATTGGAGCCTTTATCGCGTTCAGGGTTCAACGCAGAGGAGACAATGAATTGCAGTATGATCTCCCTCAAGTGCGCGTACTTTGTCGTGGATCTGTGGCTCTTGTCTGATTTCTCAAATATACGATCAGAGAGTAACTTGATTTCTTCCTCTTCACCATCTTCATTGTCTTTGAGGACTCCATCTTTCAACGCTGCGTTTGTAGGTTTTGTCTTCTCATTGGTATCTGCGATTATCTGACAAGATTGGAAGTGATCAGGATCTTTCAATGCATTAACCACACTAAATTTTATGCGGCTCGTTGATATTCCTTCTTGGACGTCAATCAGGATGCTCCAGGAGTGGTATCTGTATATATAGACGCAGGTTCTGCCTGCGTTGCTTTTTCTCTCCTCTCTCTATTTTCCTCTTCTTGTGATTTGGTGGAAGATGATGGTTGATTGACATTATGTGTAGTACTCTCCATCGCTTGACTCGTTGTTGGAGCATTTACGGGTTGCAAGTTTCCTTGCATCCCCTGATTTTGCGTACCTGTGGGATTAGTTTTCCCACGTATCAATGTCACATCTTGACATTGTTCTTTTAAGTTCCCTCTTGGAACTTTGGTTGTACTTGGCAATGCTCCTTGTAGTTGGTTTTTGAGCTCACCCGCAATTTGACCCAATTGAACTTCCAAGTTCCTAATTGCGGTGGCTTGGCTCTGGAGCATTGCATCATTTTTATAAATGAATTCTTGTAAAAGAGATTCCATGGAAGACAATGAGGATGATGCGTCCACCCACTCATTAGTACTCCTTGAAATTCTGTCGAGAATATCTACGGCATGCATGTAGGTGATATCCATTAATCTTCCTGCTTATGCAGACAATCCCTCACTAGCCGTTTGAATCAAGTCCAAGCTATGATTGGTCTTTCTTCGATTCTGCCTTGTCCTTCGTCTGAAGGTCCTTTTAATCTCAGGGTCAATATCAATTTCTAGATTGCTTATGTCACTCAAATATTGTTTGAAGCTTCTGGCAGAGGAGAAACTCACAATATTCCTTTAACTGAGAAATTCCTACAACAAAAATAATCCCAAAAAAAAATTAAATCAATGCAAAAATCCCCAGCAACAACGCCAAAAACTTGTTGTTGACAGATAAAATAAGTCTCCGGCAACGGCGTCAAAAACTTGTTGCGTTTGTAGATCTGAAGTCCAAACTTATTATTGCATTTATCTATTATTAAGCTGACTACTATGCGTTCAACATATTATGCGTTTAACATGCTGAATATTATGCGTTAGTGATCTGTCAAGTTTTCCTATCCTTTACCCAAGTATAAGCAAAGAATGAGGTTTTCTCGATGAGTCCGAGGTTGAACACAGGGACTATGCAGATTCTAAAATTCGTTGGTTTATTTGAGTTGGAGTGGTAACCAAAAATATTAACAAGGGATGCGTCTAACTAAAAAAAGCGACTATGTGTTTAACTAAAGAAAGCTATAACATGTACACTAGATTAAAAGGTGGTGGATGCTAAGGTATGCGACACAGCAAAGTCAGCTACGTGGATTAAATGAATGGAAAAAAAACAAGGTTTGGGTTGGTTAACATCTAAAATCAGAAACGCATAGTGATAGTCTATTCATACTTGCGACTCTTCTCTCGGTTGTCAGCCACTATGCGTTATATGTCTATATCACATAGAAGAGTGTTAAGTACCAAGGTTATTCCTATAGACAGGTAACACTTCTTGGCCTTGTCAATTGAGTTCCATAATCACTTACTCTCTCGAGCAGTCTGATTATTACTGCTTATATCAATTAGCTAGATGAACATAAGCATCAGATTAAGATTACAATTGACAAGATGCAATAGTTACACTATGGTTCTTATTTAGATGCTAACGCAACCCGTGACCTTGAAAGATTAGCTAGTCATGGATTCAAAGTAATAAGCGGAAAATGTAGAGAAATGGATAGATATGGAAGAATTGTAGATTAATGAACGAAATACAATCTTAGACAATTCAATGTCTTGATAACAAATTTAAAATCAAAGCTAGAAAAAGATAGAAAGCAGGAAGGCGTTTCAATGTCTTAAGTCGCTGTAGTGGAAGCGTGAAGTTTTGGTGTGAAGTGGTCAGGCGGAGGGAAGACTCTTCTCTCTCGAGCTATTCGTCTCCAATTTTTCAGCTTGCAGGTCTGCCCTTTTATAGAGGTTGCGTTCGTAATTAGTGGCAAATCTACGTGATTGGAGGTGCAATTGATGTCGTGCATCTATCTCGCCTAATTGCGTAATTCTCGGTTCAATTTAGATCCACCACTTTAGCTGCAGATCATGCATGTCAATCTTTCCGACAATCTCTCGAGATTCTGATCTGATTTTCCGCTGCGTTGCGTTTCTGGTCGTTATGCGTCCATGGAGAACTTGGGTTCATGTGTTCACTTATGTCGATGCATCCATATGTTACTAACGCATCATCCTGCGTTAAGCAGTTGTCAGCGTATCCACAGGTTGCTTGCGTTCCTGCATTAAAACATGTGTTTTAGGCTCAAAAAGCTATAAAATAATTATCTTCATCAATTTACAAAAGTAGAACGCATAGGAAGATTATTAATAGAATTCAACACAAACTACCGCATGATTTTATTCTCTATTTTTCTAGGAGAAAAACTGTAATAACTTGTATTTCTACAAGTTATCACTTTTTCACCGTATTCTTACTCGGTTTTGATCTTTTGGTATTTTCTTCTAATTTTCCTCATTTTAACCTGAAAACCACTAGCAAACAAGTTAAATCTATTATAAACTCCCTTAATTTGAGAAAATAGAAAGCACTTTTCAAGTGCTTATCAAGTAGCTGATCACTCTTCAGTGGTTGTTGCTCTAAACCTCTAAAGCATCGTTGCAAAAACTAAATCAACAGTTTATTAAGGTTTCTTTGATTGCTTGTTTTTTGCTAATTGATTGGAATACTTACAATTTTGTTTGCTTGTATAATGGGTTATGGTAAAGATAACTAAAACGGTTAATTGTTTATAATTTCAACATGTCTTCCTCAATCGTTGCACTGCTTAAAAATGAAAAACTAATTGGTGAAAACTACGCAACGTGAAAATCTAATCTGAATACAATTCTAGTTATAGGTGACCTACAGTTTATCTTAACAGAGGAGTGTCCTTCTATCCCCGCTCGTAATGCATCTCAATCTGTTAGGGATGCATATGATCGTTGGACAAAGGCCAATGACAAGGCTCAAGTCTATATCTTGGCGAGTTTGTCTAACGTACTCAACAAGAAACATGAGGCCATGATGAATGCACGATAGATCATGGAGTCCCTCCAGGAAATGTTTGGACAATTGTCCTCACAGATTCGGCACGAGGCCTTCAACTACGTTTATAATGCACGTATAAAGGAAGGCCAATCGGTGAGAGAACATGTTCTCGACCTGATGGTCCAATTCACCGTTGCTAAAATGAACGGCGCGATCATTGATGAGTAGAGTTAGACGTCTTTTATTCTAGAATCTCTTCCGAAGAGCTTTCTCCAATTTCGCATCAATGCGGTTATGAATAAAATTATGTACACCATGACAACCCCCCTGAATGAGTTACAAACTTATTAGTCTCTTATGAAAAATAAGGGACCAATTAATGGAGAGGCAAATGTTGCCAATTTCAAGAAGTTCCATAAGGGTTCATCCTCTGGAACTAAGTTTGTTCCCTCATCTTTTGATTCTAAAAAGATCTAGAAAAAGAAAGAAGGAAAAAGGAAGGCTCTCACTGCTGCAAAAAACAAGGGTAAGGCCAAGGTGGCTGACAAGGGCAAGTGCTTCCAGTGGATGGTCATTGGAAACGCAACTGCCCTAAGTACCTTGCTAAGAAGAAGAAAGAAAAAGCAGGTAAATATGATTTACTTGTTTTAGAAACTTGTTTAGTGGAAAATGACAATAATGTCTGGATACTTGATTCGGGTGTCACTAATCACATTTGCTCTTCTTTACAGGGAATTAGTTCCTTCCAGCAGCTCGAGGAGGGTGAAATGACTCTCAAGGTTGGAATGGGAGACGCCATTTCAGCTCGTGCAGTGGGAGCTGCAAAGTTGTCTTTTGGAAATAGATTTTTATTTTTAGAAAATCTATATATAGTTCCTGAAATAAAAAGGAATTTAGTATCTATTTCTTATTTAATTGACAATTGTACTCAATTATTTTTTTTTTTGTTAATGAAGCGTTCATTTTGAAAAATGGTGTACGTATTTGTTCTGCTAAATTAGAAAATAACTTATATGTGTTAATACCAACTAAAGCAAAAACACTTTTAAATCATGAGATGTTTAAAACTGCTAATACTCAAACTAAAAGGAAAAGAATTTCTCCCAGTAACATTAGTACTTATCTTTGGCATTTGAGGTTAGCTCACATAAACCTCTATAGGATCGGGAGATTGGTAAAGAATGAACTTCTAAATGAGTTAGAAGATAATTCATTACCTCCATGTGAATCTTGTCTTGAATGTAAAATGACTAAAAGACCTTTTAGTGGAAAAGGTTATAAAGCCAAAGAACCTTTAGAACTCATACATTCGGATCTCTGTAGTCCAATGAATGTAAAAACTCGAGGAAGGTACAAATAATTCATCTCTTTTATAGATGATTATTCGAGGTATGGTTACTTATACCTAATGGAACATAAGTTTGAAGCACTTGAAAAGTTTAAGAAGTATAAGGCAGAAATTGAAAACCTGTTAGGTAAAACAATTAAAACACTTCGATCTGATCGAGATGGAGAGTACATGGATTTAGAATTCCAGGATTATTTGATAGAATGTGGAATCCAATCCCAACTCTCAACACCTGGTGCACCTCAGCAAAACGATATATCAGAAAGGAGAAATAGAACCTTCTTAGAGATGGTTCATTCTATGATGAGCTATTCCCAATTGCCTAGCTCATTTTAGGGGTATGCAATAGAGACTACAGTTCATATCTTGAACAATGTTCCCTCGAAGAGTGTTCTAGAACTCCTTTTGAGTTATGGAGGGGACCTAAACCTAGTTTGCGCTACTTCAGAATCTAGGGTTGTCCTGCATATGTGCTAGTGACAAATCCTAAGAAATTGGAACCTTGTTCAAGGTTATGCCAATTTGTTGGCTACCCTAAGGAAACAAGAGGTGGTTTCTTCTTCGACCCACAAGAAAACAAAGTGTTTATATCGACAAACGCTACATTCTTGGAAGAAGACCACATGAGAGATCATAAACTACGAAGCAAAATGGTATTAAATGAAGCTACTAAAGAGTCAACAAGAGTTGTTGATGAGACCGGTCCTACATCAAGAGTTAATGAAGGAACCAGTACTTCATACTGTGACAACAGTGCGGCAGTAGCCAACTCTAAAGAGTCTCGTAGCTACAAATGAGGAAAGTATATTGAGAGGAAGTATCACCTGATACAGGAGATTGTGCAGCAAGGAGATGTGATCGTCACAAAAATCGCTTCAGAGCATAACATTGCTAATCCATTTACGAAGGCTCTCTTGGCTAAAGTGTTCAAGGGTCATCTAGAAAGTCTAGGTCTGCAAGATATATACATTGTGTAATTTAGGGCAAGTGGGAGATGTGTAATGGGTATATGGATACCCTAGTTTATTGTGATTACATACTTACCATTCTCACTTCTCTTTATGTACAACCCACTAGAGTTTTAGTTCAAGTGGGAGTTTGTTGAGTTTTATGCCCTAAAACTTGTAGATAGTAAATGTAATAATTTGACCGTAATTAAATCATCAATAAAGAGTTATTGATGTGTTCATTCAATAAGCGTTATTGATTGTTTTTTGTTTGTTTTTTCTTAATAACCCTAAATCTAATAAACTATCCTAGGTTGTTTTATGAGTCTTGAACTGTATGTGGGGACATATGGAGATCAATGTTTAAGATGTAGTCTAAAGGGTCTATAGTATAGGGACAAGGTTGGGTACCTTATCCTGGTGACACTATGTATATGGCCCACTTTGTTTTTTATACAAACGCAATGATCAACTCATTCGTGTAGGTGACATGCGAGTGGGGGTATCCTGTGCAATGAGTTTGCATAAGACCGAACTATGAAATAGTAATCACTAGATGTAACTTCGTTGACTAGTTAGATTTTTATTTCAATATTATGAACTCCTGTCCACGAGGGATAGTCCTTTAGTTTTTATGGGTGAGAGTGGCCGTTTGTCGACTCAATATGCCAGGGACAAGACCGAGCGGGGAGTTGGGGAGGTAATTATACAAGATGGAATCCACTCATTCCCATTTTTAGGGTAAGTAAATAAGTGTTCCCTTAAGTGGTGTCTCTGAGACTTGAACAAAGAGCCCTACCCTCTCACTCACCTGAGAAGGGTTTCTGTTTAATGGTTGAACCATAAACAGGTTGTTCACTAGAGGAGCACTGGTACTTAAGGATTTAAAAGTAACCCAGGGGTAAAATGATAATTTGACCCAGCTGGTGATACGAACACTTGTGAAGGACTAATTTGCTATTATTGATATCCATGGACACAGAAATATATCTACAGTGATAAGAGTGCAGTTGTGGGTCTTTAGTGGAGTGTACCCACAATTAACAAATATTGATTAATGTGGTTAATGAGTTTAGCCGATTAATCTCATATCGTTGGAGCTTCTGATCTGTAGGTCCATAAAATCCCCTTGCTAGCTCACCACGGACCAACAAGGATCAACTATGTTGAAAGAAAAATTTGAAATGTTGAAATTTATGAAGGAAGATATTAATTATATTGGATATAATTAATTGCATGATTTATTATAAATTTTATTTGAATGCGATTCAAATTATAACTTTATAATATGGAGAATTAATTTATTTAAATATGATTCAAATAATTAATTATTTATTTGGATAAAATCCATATAAATAAATAGAGGGAGAATTGATTAATTAATTTGAATTGGATTCAAATAATTAATTATTTAATTTGGATGAGATCCAAATTAAAGGTTCTGCAGAAAATAAATATTTAAATAAGATTTAAATATTTTAAACCATTTAATATGAGATATTATTTGGATAGATATTTATTAATATTGGATATTATTAAATATTTGATTTAAAATCTCTACAGAGGATTTATCCTAATAGGATTAGGAGTAACCCATAGAGTTCTATAAATAGGGCCCTTGGGAGCCTTCATAGAACACACTCTCTAAGAGAATAATCTCTACGATTACTCTAAAACTCTTCCTCTACTAATTCTCCCAATTTTCTTAGAAAAATTCTAAGAAAATTCTTCTTCCCATTCTTTCAAAGAAGCGGTTCTTACAAACCAGATCCTTGTTAAAGTCATAGCAAGGAAGATCTTTTGGAAAAGGAAGACTACAAAGAGAAGACTATCGGTTTAAGAATTATAAATTGGCAGGTATGATGCTTAACCTTTTCTTTACTTTTTGTATTTTTAATTTTTTCAATAAATCAAAGAACGCGATCATACGCTTTCGCGGGGATTCAATTCCCTTCATCTACTTCACAAGGCTCATGAGGGAGAGAAGGATCACTAATGGGAAGACTCCTTAGAGATGGGATTCTAGGCTCTTCAACCTCAACCTTAATCTCTTAATTCATGTTATAAAATTTAAGCTCAACTTCACTTTCAAATCTACAACCCTCATCTTGAAGTAATTGACCTACCTCTAACTCATCGTCATCATGATAGTTCACGGCACTAGGTTCCCCAACATCGATGGCATCATAAGAATTATCCACACTCAAGGCCTAAAAGGCATCAACTATCAGACTAAGTTGATTGCATATGTGGTTTAAGGTGGCCTCATTCTCTACCACTTGTGCTTCTACCTCAGCCAACGTCTCTCTCTCTTCCCAAATGACCATCCTCACCTTACTTTCTAAGATTTATTCTTTTAACACATCTTCTACGGAAGGTTTCTCTCCTCTCAGTGTTGGATCATAACACTCATACTCATAGGAGGGATAATTCACATACTCATGGGTGGGGTGACTAAAAGGATAACGATTAGGATTAAAGGATGGTGGTGGTAGTGGTGGACCTAGGGTAGGTTGAAACTCCCTATGAGGCCACATAAAATTATTGAAATCCATAAATGCAATCACCTCAATTTATAAACGAAAAAAAGACTCAAAAACAAAAGTAAGAAAATAAAAGCAAAAATAAAATAATGTACACCCTGAATTAAGATTAGTAGATCTCTTAAATAGTAAATGAAAAATAATAAAAAAAAAAAAAACAATTCTCCAGCAATAGCTCCAAGAATTTGATATGCCACAACTTGGTGTTAGAATTTGATATGCCACAACTTGGTGTTAGTGCAAGTGTATGGGTCAAGTTATAATATAGTTAAAACGACTTGAAAGATCGGATATCGTCCTTAGGGAATTGGTTTGATTATTCTTTTTAGTTATTCAAAGATTCTTTCAATTTTATTTAGGCGGCCGAATTGTAATGACACTTAATAATCTAAGAAAGCAAATAAAAGTGATCAAATTATGAAAATTATCAATTAAGAGTCGTTTCAGGAAGTAGATTTCATCAAAGGTATTATTAAACAGAATTCCTTGACTCTCGAAGTAATTAACATAATACCTAGATCTTGAAGTCATTTATTCAAATTAAATCTTTCAAAAGCAAACTTTTCTTTTACTTAAACCCTAATTACTAATTTCTTGAAACTAGGTGATTAAGTAAAGCATTAAAACCCTTCGTCAACAATCTCGACTGTTATCCAACAACTATCTATTTGAGTTGTCTGGTGACCACAAAGCTGTCTATGGACATTTTCTGAAAACCAAAAGCCTAGATATGTGCTTGGAAGGTGAAGAGCAAGCTAGGAGTTGGAAGAGTGTAGTGTCTAGAGCAAAGATAGACTTGCGATTGAAAACTAAAGGTTTCAGATAAGGTGAGTGACTAAGTTATCCTTAATGCTCTACTATGTTAAAGTTAATCTTGGACACATGACTCTTATTAGTATTATTAAGTATGTTGTGCTCATGGATTAGAAACTTGATAAATATGTTGGTTTGGCCTTAAGGATCAATAGTACTCACAATGAATGTTTCTTGGGCAAAGTATTACTTAGAGATATGACTGAGTATTATATTTTAAAAGCATGCGTGTACCCTTAAGTTATGTATAAGGAACTCAATGTTGAAAGACAATGAGAAGACATTCGAGTATTCTAGGAACCCAATGCTAAAGGACATTGAGAAGGCATAAGGGCAACCCTGAGATTGTGATAAGTGGAACTCAATATTGAAGGATCATGAGAAGGCATTTAAGTATCTACTGGAACTAAAGACTGAAAGACCATGAGAAGACGTTTGAGTATCCACTAGGACCCAGTACTGAAGGACATTGAGAAGGTACTTGGATGTGATATCCCAAATTTTCAAGTAATTTGTTTTTTAAAAAAAGTTAATTATCTTGAATTATTTGGTTGGTTGTTTGAATTTTGAAGCTTTAATTAGATTATGTTTAGAAAATAATTCAATTTAAAGTAATCGTATTAAAGATTTGGATTTGATTCAATTAGTGGAAAATTGAATTTATTTGGGGGAGATTTAAAAGTTGGATTTAACATGCAGATTTGAAATTGGGTGAGATTTAAGAACTTGGTTAATTTAAGAAAATATGAGGATAAGTTGGAATTGAATTTAAGTTGAGAAATTGATTTGTTAGGAGATATTTTGGTTAAATAAATTATTAAGTGGTGATTGAAAATGATTTGATTTGATGGGTTGAGGAATATTAAATTAAATAAGTTGCATATGTTTTGGGAAATGGAAAAAAGGAAAGTTTAAATATATATGTATATATATATATATATTTAAGCCAATCTTGGACTCCATTGGGTTTTGATCTGCAAGTCATCGCCCAACTGCTCTCTCTGTTCAATTTCACTGGCATCATCTGTTTTCGTGGGATATGCTGGGATTTCAAGATTTGGTTAGACCATGACGGTTTTGGTAACTATCGTTGATTTTCTTGTAATTTCGTGAATACCCATTGGTGTTTGTTTTAATTATTGTTACCCATTGGGTTTGAGTTTTAGATTCAAGCTTCGAAGGGTTTTGAAATCGGAAACAAGCTGTCCAAGCAGGTTAAAAGATTCATTTCTGGTTGGACCCATTGTTTGAAGTATGGAAGATAACTGCGACCGTTGCACTTTGGGTAAGAGATTTGGTCTACTTGTTTATTTCACTTATGTACCTATTTTGTTGGTGTAGTCTGTGATACCCTTGTGTTGGTTCTTAGATCCGTTTTCGAAGGGGCTTTAGAGAAGGTTGAGGTTGCAGTAGCTAGTGGTAGGGAATCTAGAATTGGGTGCTTTGGTTAGCATTGGCTTTGGTCACTTTTAGGTATATTCTAAGGTAAGGGACTTACTACTGAGTCTATGTTGATGCTCATGGTTACTTATTAACTGAATTATGGTTATTGTATGGAGTGGATTATTGCATTGGCTGGTTATAATTATTGTGCTCACTGGTATGATGGTTAATTAACTTATTATTATGGACTGGAAACTCTGGTTGATTATGATAGTGATGGTTGATTATGTTCGTGATGACTTCTATGTCACTGTGATTGTTATCCTATTTATCATGCCTGTACCCCTATTGACGTGTACCTTTGGGTACATTGGTTATGATTATGATTATGATTACGACAGGTATCCCTCAGGATCACCACCTATGTTTATGTTTATGACTGTGACTTTCGGGATCCCTACATGCTTTTGGGTTCGCCTCTTATGCCTATGCCTATGCCTATGTCGGGTACACGGGTGCACATGATAAAAGGATAACAACCTCACCTAGTAGGCCCAGTAGTGGGTCACTTACTGAGTATTTTGTACTCATTCTTTTCATGTTATGTTTTTCAGGTAAAGGAAAAGACACATCGACCGAATGATGAAAGAAAATCTTGATCTTGCCATTGGGACTAGTCAGATGCTTCCGCACAAGAGATTTCATGTTTTCATCTTTATGAATTTTGGTTATTTTATTTGGATTCAGAACTTTCTTTTAAAATTCCCATGGTCATATGATTTATCTGAGTTTCTTATTTTATTAAAATTGTGTAAGGGGTACCCCGATCAAAGATTTTCAATTATTTAAATTTTGTAAAAGATATTTATTTTAATCAAAAAGTTATTTTGATTTTTTTGTAAGATTATGAAAAGAGTCGTTTTAAATATAAGCATGCATATAGTTACGACCTCGTTCAAGTCCTAGGAAGTCGGGTCGTTACATTGGGCAACCCGATATCTAGATATTCCTATGTGCACATAGACAGAGTTGCTCCTATTGTGTTGAGATTGCTCCACTTCAACTAACAAGTGTTTTCAACATTTAGTTAATCGAGTTTGCTCTACCTCAACTTAGGTTAAAAGAGTATGGGTACAACATAGAGAAAGTGAGTTTTTGTTAAGCCATGTGTTTTTAGCAAGATATGAGTATGACATAGAAGGTAAGTCGTGTTGTTGAGCCAAGTGATGCCAGCAGAGTATAAGAGGAAATAATGGTTTGGTGTGCAAAGTTGAGCCAGCGGAGAAACAGAGATGGTATAGAGGAAACCAAGGCTAAGTGGTGTTGTGCAGATCTGAAGTGCAAAAACTTGCTGCTGCGTTTGTCTATTATTATTAAGTTTCCTATGCGTTTAACGTACTATGCGTTGAACATGCTTAATGTTATGCATTTATGATCTGTCAAGTTTTCCTATTCTTAACCCAAGTATAAGCAAAGAAATAGGTATACTCGGTGAGTCCGAGGTCGAACATAGGGACTATGTTGATTCTATAATTCGTTGGATTATTAGAGTTGGAGTGGTAACAAAAAATAGTTGATAAGGATGCGTCTAACTACAGAAAGCGATAACATGTACACTAGATTAAAATGGGGTAAATGGTAAGGTATGTGACATAGCAAAGTCAGCTAAATGGATTAAATGAATGGATAAAAACAGGGTTCGGGTTGGTTAACATCTAAAATCAGAAACGCATGGTGATATTCTATTCATACTTGCGACTCTTCTCCCGGTTGTCAGCTGCTATGCGTTATATGTCTATACCGCATAGGAGAGTTGTTGCGGTGCAGATCTGTAGTGCAAAACTTGTTGCTGCGTTTATCTATTATTATTAAGCTTCCTATGTGTTTAACATACTATGCGTTGAACATGCTTAATGTTATGCGTTTATGATCTGTCAAGTTTTCCTATTCTTAACCCAAGTATAAGCAAAGAAATAGGTATACTCGGTGAGTCCGAGGTCGAACACAGGGACTATGCTGATTCTATAATTCGTTGGATTATTAGAGTTGGAGTGGTAACCAAAAATAGTTGATAAGGATGCGTCTAACAACAGAAAGCGATAACATGTACACTAGATTAAAATATGGCAAATGGTAAGGTATGCGACACAGCAAAGTCAGCTAAAAGGATTAAATGAATGGATAAAAACAGGGTTCGGGTTGGTTGACATCTAAAATCAGAAACACATGGTGATATTCTATTCATACTTGCGACTCTTCTCTCGGTTGTCAGCCGCTATGCGTTATATGTCTATGCCGCATAGGAGAGTGTTAAGTACCAAGGTTATTCCTATAGACAGGTAACACTTCTTGGCCTTGTCAATTGAGTTCCACAATCACTTACCTTCTCGAGCAGTCTGATTATTACTACTTATATCGATTAGCTAGATGGACATAAGCATCGGATTAAGATTACAATTGACAAGATGCAATAGTTACACTATGGTTCTTATTTAGATGCTAACACAACCGGTGACCTTTGAAAGATTAGCTACTCATGGATTCAAAGTAATAAGTGGAAAGTGTAGAGAAATGGATAAATATGGAAGAATTTTAGATTAATGAACGGAATACAATTTTAGACAGCTCAATATCTTGACACGAATCTAAAATCAAAACTATAAAAAGAGATAGAAAGCAGGAAAGGCATCAATGTCTTGAGTCGCCGGAATGGACGCATGAGGTTCTATTGTGAAGTGGTCAGGCAGAGGGAAGACTCTTCTCTCTCGAGCTATTCGTCTCCGGTTGTCTTTTGGAGAGAACTCTTCTGTCACTTAGGAATTCTTCCGAGAATGAACAACCCTTTTTCAGCTTGTAGGTCTGCCCTTTTATAGAGGCTGCGTTCGTAATCAGTGGCAAATCTGCGTGATTGGAGGAAATTGATGTCGTGCGTCTATCTCGCCTAATTACATAATTCTCAGTTCAATTTAGACCCACCACTTTAGCCACAGATCATGCATGTCAATCTTCTGACAATCTCTCAAGATTCTGATCTGATTTTCTGCCGCCTTGCGTTTCTGGTCGTTATGCATCCATGTGTCCACTCATGTTTACGCATCCATATGTTCTAACGCATCATCCTGCGTTGAGCGAATGTCAACATATCACAGGTTGCCAACGCATAGTCCTACATTAAAACATGTGTTTTAGGCTCAAAAAGCTATAAAATAATTATCTTCATCAATTTACAAGAGTAGAACGCATAAGAAGATTTATCAATAGAATTTAACATCAATTGCCACATGATTCTCTATTTAATCTCTATTTTTCTAAGAAAAAGGCTGTAATAACTTGTATTTCTACAAGTTATCACTAAGGGTTTGAATAGTTAACTTCATTAGATTATGTTATTGATTGTATTGCTTGATATTTTCTCTTATGTTACATTGGATTATGTTTCAAGTTTAAGGGTCAAGAGGAATCCTACATCACTCACTGAGCTATTTACCTCATCCTTTCCTTTTATTTTTTTCTTCTCGAGTAGCAGAGGAGTTCCTATTGCCAGGGAAGTCGAGGTCTGCCAAAAGATAGTTCAACGTATTGTAGTTAGGGTTAGAATTATGAATTGTTGTTTTATGTATAAAAGGATTTGTATAAACTTTATTTATGATTTACAATTAAATAAAAGAATGTTATTAAGTATATTTGGGAATGGTATGTATGAAGATGTTAAAGAATGGACAGTAGATGTCACAGAAGGGTGATATTTACTATCTTCACGCTCTCTTCTAGATTTAAGAGGGTAATCCAAGAGGGGGTGTGACAATAGTTCTCTAAAATTCTCCTTATCTATTCCCCTCACATCTTTCAAGAGAGGTTTCCACAAACCAAATCTTTGCTAGAGTCATAACAAGGAAGATCTCGTGGAAAATGAAGACTTCAAGGAGAAGATTACCAGTTTGAGAAGAGATCTTCTGCAGTTACATATCAGCAATGGTATGGTGTTTAACCTCCTTTTCAGTTTTATATATTTTTAATTCTTTCAAGAAATCAAAGAACGTGATTCCATTGCTTTTGCTACAGGATCAAAGTGTTGGATCCCTTCATTTCATGTGTCTCCAAGATTTCCATTATTCAAGCCAGGTTTCAATCCAGGGTCTCCAGCTATTCCCTTATTCTTTGTGGATGTCGCTTTTGATTCGAATCACATCCATCGCATCTGTCCATTTGGTTTTAAGCCCTTGATGCAACATTGAAATTTGCAAAGATTGTAACTCACCTATTGATGGCAATATTTGGATAAGAAGACTCACCTAATTTTTATGTGCTTTCAATGACAAATTTGTAATTGGGGGAAAGAAAGACGACTTGCAAGATAAAGAAGAAGAAAACACCAGAGTGGTGGCTACCATAGAATTGTTGATGCTTAAGTTAATATTTAGCAAATGGTGAGAGCAAGCTAAAGTAGGGAGAAGGACTTACCTTATGTTGGACTGTCATGTTCTATTTACAGTGGAGTTCTGTCCGGGGTCTTCCCTATCCTTTTTTCTTTAGAATTTTATTTCATTTACCCTTTTGGACTAGATGTTGTTGGGCCGAATTGGGCCACTAAGGAGGTTCCTCATCAAAGGTCAGCTGCAGTTTGGTCTCATGTGAGGGACTCGCCTTGGTCGACCTCATCTTCAACCTCCGAGGTTGAGGTGGGGCAATTGTCACAAAATTTATACTGGCCTAGGACTTGACCTCCCAGGTTGAGGAGGGAAAATTGGGCCAACTGTCAATTGCCCTTTCCCTATTTGGATGGAACTCACCGGGGCTCTTTTCTTGCCAATCTCGAGTTCGTTTTGGAATTAGGTGACTCTCCTAATTTTACTCGTGCATGATTTTTTACTAGCCAAAATTACCTGTAAAACAAATGATGTCAACTCAGATCTAACTCAATTATATTTCTTTTGAAAATGTCGTGGTTGTAAAATATCAAAGTAAGACTAAATGCATGTTAAATGAACAAATTTATATCGCAAACTTCTAACGGATTATAAGTGTATTAAAAGTTAAAATATAAAATCAAACGTTGAATATATATATATACACACACGTATATGTTGGAAACCTTTGGAATTCAAAATTTAAAAAATAAATCATAAAAAACTGGAATTTAAATACTATATTATATAGATTTAAAATTAAGAAATAATTAAAAACATAGAATATAGAATATATAATTACACAAGTTGGTACTTGAGCCAAGGGCTTGGCGAACCAAATGCATAGATGCACACACACCCAACGCCAATACAGCCGAGTATAAAAAGAATTTGGTGCAGGGAGTTACAAAAGTTTAGGCATGATTGAGAGACAATTTGAATTCTATTCTACGTTTTTAGATTTATTGAGGTATCAAAAATATTTTTGGAAGATAATCCAAATTTTATTTCTAAAAACTATTTTTAAATTCTATGATACAAACAGTGTAAATTTTAAAAACAACATTTTTATGTTTTCATCTTATCCAAATTTTGAATTTTAAATTTTAAAATGTAAAATTATATTAAATTAAAATAGAAACATTTAGAAATACAAGATCCCATGTTATAAACTCAATTCATCTTTTGGAAAGAAAAGATATAACATGTATTATGTAATGTATTATAAATTATATAATATTACCAAATATTAACTATATAATCTTTTATATTCATAAATAAATTAATAATAGTTTGTTGTTAACTAAATATTAGTGGGTACCTACAATTAGTTCTATGATTTATAAATATATAGTATCGACAGAGTTTAAATAATTGTTTAAATTAGAATTCAATAGTTAAATTTGCTGCCAAATACATATAAAAAACTGGGCAATGACAAATATAGCAATTAGGTCTAAAACATATTTGCAGATATAGCACAAAAATTTTCTAAATATAGCAAAATTTAGATTTTACCTTTAAAGTCTATCCGTGATAAGATCATATCAATAGTCTATCACCACTAAATTTTATTAGATTTGCAATTTTTTTAAAATGTTGTCATATACTTAATTATTATTTCTAAAAGTACTACCCAATGCAATTGCCTCAAAGCTGCAGTAAACACATCAGCAAACATCATGTTTCAATTTGCAGTGTAATTGCTGAGGACCATATTCATATAACAGATAAATACCGAACTAAAAGTTCTAAAAAAATTCACATGAATTTGGTTCAATTAGCCTAGAAGACACTGGCTACAGCTGAAGAGTGTGGCTCTGTGGTTTGGGATCGAACTTGAATATCCGTTGCTTTAGGAGCTGCAATGTCTGATTGAATTTGAGCCTCTGTTACTTCAGGAGCGATGCCATCAACTTGAGAGGCCGATTCGGGTTCGCTTTGTACCAGTGGTTGGACAATTTCTCATGTACTGAACTTGTTAATATAGTAACTGCGTGAGGGGTCTAGTGCACATTCAACGCTTTTCACTTCAGGTGGTTTCTTACCAACTTGAAGCAGTATAAACGAAGCTGCAGCGACCGCAATGAGTGCAATCCCACCAGCAATTACCAGTGTGTTCTCAGCTCCGTTAGAAGAAGAACCTGCAGTCCCCAAGCTTATTAAACTACTGGCTGCAAGTACACACTTTAAGGAAACAGCGTGATTAAACATCCAAACTAATAAAGAAATAAAGAAAAAAGTGTAATTCAATCGTGTGAATATTGAATATCTAACGCTTGTTCCAAGTTTTTCAAAAACTACAATCAAGTTGGGTTGCCAATTCTAATGCTTGTTCCAAGTTTTTCAAAAACTACAATCATGTTGGGTTGCCAATTCAAAATTATGCTCATTCTTCTCAGTTTCTTACAACGATTTGCATCTTTCTTAAATACAAAAGTGGATTCTAAGCCAACAAGTTTCCTTTTTTATCTAGACATCAGATAACCCAGAAATAGAACTTTGATCCTCGATCATTGGAAAATTCATACTTACTTCGACGGAATATATATTTGTTGGTCCTGCAGTGTCCTCTACATAGCTAACCATTCCATACTTATTACTTATTGTCCCCACCTGCATTGCAATAGGCATTGAACTGTTAAGGCTTTTTGTACCAGTATCAAATTAGTACAACACACAATCATCTTAAAATTTCTTGTGTGCCTATCATGCAATATCTCCATACCAAATAGTACGATGTAAAATCAAATATATTTTAGTCACAAGCACAAAAAGGAAAGTCGCGTGTTCAACTCTTGACAACTAGAACCACAACTAGGAAAGTAATTTTGCAGAAGAAGCACCGAATAAATAATGGAAACGTCAATTTAGTTTATTCCAATTTGAGTCCCAACACTATATTTTTCCTTTTGAACAGTTGGTTTAAATGCGATTCAATTTCAAATTATAAAAATTCTACAATTCAATCAATCAAATTGATAAACATAAAGCAATTAGTTTAATAGTTTAATAAATGAAAAATTATTATAAATAGAAAAAATATAAAACTATTTACAAATATAGAAAAACTTCTATCGATATCAATAGAAGCTATTACAGTCTAGACTTCTATCCTTATCGATATCAATAGAAGCTATTACAGTCTAGACTTCTATCCTGATCTATACTGATAGATAGTTAAATTTTTCTATATTTGTAAATAGTTTCGCTCATTTTGCTATATTTAGAAACAATCATATCTTAATTTTTATATTTTTAATTAAAATTGTATAGCTAAGCAGTTTTAAGAAATTTTTAAGATCACATCCAAATTATGGAAGTCCAAAAATTTTAAATAAATTTGCCTAAGACTTTAATCAACGTTTTAAAAGCGTCTCAATTATCGAAAAGGGCACTCTTCACAATAAAACCAAATCTAGATCTATAATCTACAGAAAATATAAAAGTAGAAATGTTGGTGCAAAAAAACAAAACAATTTGATCAAATAATTTCAATACTAACCTCCCTGCTCTATTCAATAATAATTTGCGACCGGAGGTTCAAATCTCTATATCACTAAAAAAACCACCCTTGCTCCAATGAAAATAAGTAATACAAGTTTTAAGTACAACAAATATAATACACATGAATATTATTGGATTTACTAACATCATCTTGATTCAGTTCGTTGGTCTGACAGAAAATTTCTTTGTTCATTTACTTTTACACAACAATCATATGGAGCGACCCTTCAACATGGGAGGTCAAATACAACAGTTTTTCACAAAGTCAATAAAGGAATCATAATATCTTACATTACATGCAACCTTCAAAACCATATACGAACTTTCCTACTAATTTTCACATGAAAATGAAAACTCACCAACTAAACATGAGTCATTTTATCCTTACCCAGAAGATCACGTTTCCTAGACCAATATTGTTCAAACCTCTGCCTTGCATATTCGATGTAATCAAAGTTGATATCGTTCACATGCTCCTGCAGAGGACATGAATGAATGAATGATAAAGATGTTTAGGAGTTGGGTTAGAAGCATAATATAAGTACAGAACATAATTAAACGAACAGTTGGCATATCAATCCAATACATGCGGAACATAATATCACAAATATGTTACATATTAGGCAACAGAACACATACTTACTTAGCAGATAGCACACAGTGAATGGCCATGACATTTTGAAAAGATTGTGTGATTAAGGCTAATAACCATAATGAGGCATGTCGGAAGAGTGAAATTACCGAAATTATTCCCCAGAGGCCCCAAACAAGATGGCTAGCAAGAGTATACTTCCCGACGTCTTGGACTAATTGCTCCACCTCAGCATCACTGGGTTGATGACCTGCATGTGTGAACATAATTTGAGGTCCCAAATCAATACGTAGCTCAAGACATTCAACTCTGAAAACGATATAAGCCCATACAAATGCATCTTTGATCTTTCAGAAAATCTATTTCCATCACTGAAAATTGGATACTCCTTAAATCATAGACACCATAAATTTGAATGGTCCCAGAAATTTAAGATGGGGAATGGCAATAAGCAAAGAAGAGAAAATTAACAAAGTGCCAATTACTTCAATCCATCTGACAACTATTACAAATGTAATAAGGCTAAATCGAGCCTAGTTCAAGTGGCATACGAATATGTTAACAACCAAAAGGATTGTGGTTCAAATCTCTCTACCCCTATTACACTAAAAGAACATATCCAATAGATATGGGGTCAAATCCAAATAGGTAATGGACTAATATGGTAAGATCTAACTTTTAAAACCAACATGAGTATAGCTTAGCAATAATTGGCATATGCCCCTTCCCTTGAGATTAGAGGTTTAAATTCTCATACCCAACATTTGTTGCACTAAGTAGAAACATATCCAACTTCCCTTGTTAATTCCGATTCTATAAAAAATATTATAAAATTACCTGAGGCACTCAGATATATTTGCACAAATCTTTTACCCTCCTCCAAACCTGTTAAGCAAAAAGAAGAAAATATTGCCCTTCAATCACGACCAAATGCATAAAAGCATACTGATAGAGTTATATAAAATATACTGGGATATTTGGTGTGGTCCAAAACATGCGGAGTATCTGTATGATAATCAGCTGTCATTTCACAGAAATGATTTGCAATGTCAAAGGCTATGGGATTATAACTTGCATATTCATAATCCTGCGAAAGAAAATTACAAAATGAAATGAGTAACATGACTCAAACCTATATTCTCTTGCCTAAACGAGTAAACTTGTAGATGGGTTCAAGCAACAATAATAATAGTCATAAATAAATAAACCTAAATTAGCAATCGGTCAAGCAATAGTAATATGTCATGTCTTCGTGACTGATTAACTTTAATCTTGGATTGATATTCATCAAACCCAATCGAGCCTAGAATTATAAGAAAAGGTTGTTGCAAGTTTTCTGTTCCATTGTTAAAAACTAAGCAAAAGATTGTTGTCATAGTTTATGACATTTCAACCACCACTTCATACATTTCCACACCACAGCAAATAAATTCTAAGCTAGTAGAAATAGAATATTACAATTATAGTTATTGATCTGCTCTCCTCGTCTAGCATTATGTTTCCATACTGTAGATCATTGTGGCAAAAACCTATTCTTCGACAATCACCCAAGAGGTTCTTTTCCAATAGAGAAATCTCTTCTTCCATAGAATCCAAGCGAAAGCCTTCGGCTTCTTCAGGCGGGGAACATTTTTTGGCAGCAGTTAGCCAATTTCTGAAGATCCAAAAGAAATATATATATATATATATATGAAAGGACTATAAGAGCTATAACGAGCAAGAGAGAACTTATGTATATGCCCATAAAGTGCCATACCGCAATCTATTCCACAAGCACAAGTTCTTCGGACCTGGAATATCAAGATCATGGAACTCCTTCATTTTAACAGCTATAAGAGAGGATATTTCTGAATCACGTAGATCCACAGCTGATAATGTCTGACAATCATATCAACAAGACAAGAGCAGCACTATAAGAAGAAAAAGCAATATTCTGCCTTTAGAAAATAAAAGCTGCTAATATCATGTTAAATTCAATTTGCCTGACACAAGCTATGCAGGTAAAACAATGAAATGCATGTTATGCTGTTTGGTTTAACATTACCCAACAGATCCTTAAAAAGATATGTAATAACAAGTTAGAAGTTACATAAATATGCTATGCCAATTTACAGGAAAAACCGGGTTGATAAGATCAACATGCCAGGTTGAAGAAAGGAGTTACAAACATGGGTATACGTTAGCATTGTGGAACAGAACTCTTCAAATTGCTATCCTACGTTAATCAAGGAGGAAGTTGATGAGCAACATCGAACCTCCAATACAACGAAACAAAAAAGATTAGAGATCACTGTCTCAAAAATTTATCATACCTCAAAATATTTTAACAATTGTTGTACTTGTGCATCATTTTAATCTGATTTTTTACTTTGATGAAGATTAAAATCAAAGTGAAGGCATCATTACTAAGAAAATAAAACTAGTATACCCTTGCATGGATGAACTCTTCAATTCGACCACTTGAAAATCGCCCTAGAAGCCGAGGTCCCTGCCCGTGCCTTGACATAAATTCAAATGTCTTTATCTCATCTTCTCGGTTAAAAAACACTTCCACTCCTTCACCATAAATCCTTACCAAAACCTTTCTAGAGACATCCTCTGTCTCAGTCGGCCACTTGATTTGGAAGACCTCATTGGTCATGGCTCCTCTCAAAGGGATCATTTGCAATGCACTTGAATCAATTTCATCTCCCCATTTGGTAGCCAATGACTGCAAAATCTCCCTTGCTTCTCTAGGTAGACAATCTTCTTTCTTATTTGTTGCATTCTCCGCTGTCACCATAGTTAAACCAATTTCTAAAGAAAATCACTATCGCAACAAACTTCTTCAGGTGAAGTTATCCGATCTGAAAAAATTTTAAACCAATAGTTGATAATCAATATCCTTAAAGAACCAATGCTATTCAACAAATCCCTGACTGTACGGAAAGAAACTCAATTTAAAAGACCAATAAAAATAAAAACTCTGTATGAAAAATAAACAACATAAAACCTAATTCTCATTCAGGAAACCTTTGGAATTGATGTAATTTATAAACATATTTCTCCTTTGAAAAATAGGAATTATATATAAGTTTGGAGGACGGAGGGTGAACATTCAGATTATGAAAATAACCCAGAATATTGGAGCACTAATATATCATATTACTCACATGTCATATAAGTTATATTATTATAAAATATTCAAAGCAGTATCAGAAATTATATCAAAACTGTTTCCACGGAATCAATTTTAAAAAGCTACAGCCAACATTCGTTCAATTTTGAATACATAAAACATCAGTCAATAACTGAGCCACATTTTAAGATTCAAAATTTATGAAGTGATATGAGTTACTCTCTTGCAAGTTGCAAGTCAATGCAAATTCATTTCCCCCCCAACTCATCAGAAACTTGAGATGAAATACAGACACTAATAAATTGTCAATAATTCCAGGACATTGGTTTTTTTTTTCCTGCCCCTTTCTTATTTATGAGAGGAAATCGAAGCCTAAACAGCAACCTCACATTATTCAGGGAAGAGTATGTTTGAAAAAAATACAGAAGTTGCAGTTAAATTATTGGACTAGTAAATGGACAATACATAGCATTCAAGAAATGATTTCATTCAATTCTACACATTTACCATCCCGATTCATCCTAGGAGAAAAAAGCATTGAAACATAATAGATTCCCCCAACGCGCCAATCAAATGAAACTGGAATTCTTTTTTAAAAAAAAAAAGTAATCAGGCAAGCCTTCCATTTCAGATCTCCAAAACTCAATTAAAATTCAAAAACAATTCTACCGCAAGAACGTCAAACCTTATATGTGATCGACCTAAGCCCATTCAAATTACAAACCAAAATTCCTTCCTATATAATGAAACCATTGCAACAAATATCTGATCAAGGCAAACAATGGAAAACATCGACAGTCCATACCGAACCGTTTAGCAGAAATGAACGGATGGGGAGTCAGAAAAAGTTAAAAGAACAGAGAAAATTTCCATGCAATTCCCGAGGTTTTCATTCTGCAGAACAACGCCACCAAGAACCTCACACGATGAAAGCTATTAAATGGATTGCTCGAAGCGGTAAAATATAAAAGAGGAGAGGCGAAGAACTGAGAAAAATTATAGAAATTTTTATTTTGAGTTCAAACAGAGAGAACGGAAATTGCCGCAAAATTTAGATTTCGTTGGTAAGAAATTAAACCAAAAATTTTAAAATAATAATAATAAAAAAATAAAACGGTTCCTCACCATGCGGTTAAATGATTAATTAATAATTTTACACGTGGGCTAAAGAAGTTCAGCCATTGGATTTTAAGATCGCAAGATCTTTCTAGTCCGGTCGGTTGCTTTTTTCTTATTTGAGGGCAGCTGCAAATGTAGTATCAGGTTAAAGTATTTATAGATATAACATCATTTAAAAAAAATTTATAAATATAGCAAAATTTAGATTTTACTTTTAAACTATATCCTTGATAGATATACTAATAGCAGAGTTTATTAGTGATAATTTATTGATAAATTTTGTTATATTTACTATTTTTTTTAAATGTTGTTGTACACTTCGTTATTTTCTTTAAAACTATTTTCTTTAGAACTGCCTTTACCTTTACCTATGTACTAGTATTTTATCATGTGGATTGCACGTACGTATACTTTGCAAATTTGAATATTTTGTTGGAATATTATTTAACATAACTATTTTCACAAATCACTTAAAGATTAATTTTATCCATTCTTATAAATACAATATAATCTTCTTTAGTTTGCTGAATACTTTTGTAGACTAATATATATGTTTTAGTCTCTAATGTTTAAAGGTTTTTCTCTCTAATGTTTAAAGGTTTTTCTTTCTTTTCCAATTTAGTCTATATGATTTCAACATTTTGAAGTTAGTACTTTACATTTTAACAATTGTTCTATCTTGACTAATTTATTTGGACTACTATGCTTACCACTTTTTGTTTATCAAAGACTTTGTAAAATTTTAATATTTTAGAGATATGACCACCATGAGGATTGAATGTGAAAGAGTTAGGAACACATGCAGAAGCAATTCGGATCAAAAGCACTATAACTACATCAATTTTAAGGATTAAACATGCTTGTTCTAGAAACCGAAGAACAGAGTTTTGATGCTTACTTGTTGTACCTCAAAATTGAAGCATTCTCCTTGATGATTTTGATCACGAACACTTCATGGACCACCAAGAGTCTTCCTTATTAATCTCAAGCCTTGAAACAAATTGTGGGATCCAAATTGTGATGAATTTGGAGCAAGTTTGAAGATTATGGAGAGTTTGGAGGAAATGAGTTCTCGGGATAAATTTGATGAAAGATCTCGGCCATCAACCAACCCATTTGATGTAATCACCTCTTATTTACATGCATATCAAATTCACATCAATTTGACACCAACTAGGTGATTAGTTGAGTGGAAAAAGGATGAGGCTTAATGAGGGCTTGAGGTGTTTGACAAAAATGCAGCATTCTCTAATTATTGATCGAGATCCCAGTCAGTATATCAAAAAATTTTCATTTATCTGACCTTTATGTCCACGCCCCAATTGTCCCCCCGATAGAATATGTGCTTGTAAAAGATCTTTTATACTGTGTCCAATCCCGAAGTTAGTTCTATATATATGACCAACAACAAGAAAAATAAATGCAATAGCTAAATGAGGTGAAAACACCTCCTCCTTATTCATGCAAAATTGAAAAAACCAAATTTAATTGAATTTCTAGAATGATTTTTTCTTAATTTCTTTAAAATTAATTCACATAATTAATTTTAAATAATTAATTAAATATTTTATTTAATTATATTAAATTAATATTAACTATTAAATGAATAATATTTTTCACCAATCCCATCTTTTTCAATCTGAAGAATCTCTATTCATTCTATCAATATTTAAATCATATTTAAATCTTTCTAACTCTCCATTTTTGTTTAATTCATAATTAAAAAATAAAACGTAATACTTACTCCCTATGTTGAATTTGAACGTTTTCAAATTCTCTCATCACACTATTCTAAAGTTTAGTGTATAGTTAACAAGGGGACCTAATGGACCTACAAATCATGAGCTCCAACGATTCGAAAATAACAGACTAAACTCTTTAACCTAGCTAATTAACATTCCTTAACTGCTAGGACATTCCACTATAGACCAATAGCTGTACTCCCTTCATTGTAGATATATTTTTGTTCACTTGATATAACCATGATTAGTAAGCTGATCTTTTACAAATTGTTCGTCAATTACAGTTGAGTAAAAATTATCGTTTTACCCTGTAATTACATCTTGTTCCTTAAGTCCCATTGATCCTCTAATGAACAATTAGTTTGTGGTCCAACCACTAAACCAAACTCGTCTCGGGCCAATGAGAGGGTGGGGCCACTTGTACAAGACCTAGAGTCAGTATTTAAGAGAACAACTTCTCTACTAATCTTGAATTAGATAGGGGTGAAATCCATCTCACAAAACTATGTCCCCAGCTATCTATTGAAGGAAATTGAATCGCAGCAGAAGCTTGTGATCACGTTCTTTAATTTATTGAAAGAATTAAAATTACAAAAAGTAAAGAAAAGGTTAAGCATCATACCTTTGTCAATCTGTAATTCTCGAATTTATAGTCTTCTCCTTGTAGTCTTCCTTTTCTAAGAGATCTTCCTCGCTATGACTCTGGCAAGAATCCGGTTCGTGGGAACCACTTCTTTGAAAGAATGAGAAGAATAATTTTCTTAGAATTTTTCAAAGAAAATTGGGAGAATTAGTAGAGGAAGATTTTTAGAGTAATGATAGACATTATTCTCTTAGAGAGTGTGTCCTATGAAGGCTCCCAAGCACGGGTTACTCCTAATCCTATTAGGATAAACCAGATTTTTAATCAAATATTTAATAATATCCAATATTAATAAATATCTATTCAAATAATATCTATATTAAATTGTTTAAAATATTTAAATCTTATTTAAATATTTATTTTTTGTGTAATCTTTGATTTGGATCTCATCCAAATTAAATATTTAATTATTTAAATCCAATTCAAATCAATTAATTAATTCTCCCTCTATTTATTTTCGGCAGAATCATATCCAAATTAAATAATTAATTATTTGAATCCAATTCAAATTAATTAATTAATTCTCCCTCTATTTATTTATATGTATTTTATCCAAATAAATAATTAATTATTTAAATCATATTTAAATAAATGAATTCTCCATATTATAAAGTTATAATTTGAATTGCATTCAAATAAAATTTATAATAAATCATGCAATTAATTATATCCAATACAATTAATATTTTCCTTCATAAATTTGAACATTTCAAATTTTTCTTTCAACATAGTTGATCCTGTGGGTCTGTGGTGAGCTAGCAAGGGGACTTTATGGACCTACAAATCAGAAGCTCCAACGATATGAGATTAATCGGCTAAACTCATTAACCACATTAATCAATATTCGTGAACTGTGAGTACACTCCACTAAAGACCAACAACTGCACTCTTTTCACTGCAGATATATTTCTGTGTCCATGGATATAGACCAACAATAGCAAATTAGTCCTTCACAAGTGTTCGTAACTCCAACTGGGTCAAATTACCATTTTACCCTTTGGTACTTCTAAATCCTTAAGTACCAATGCTCCTCTAATGAACAACCTGTTTGTGGTCCAACCATTAAACAGAAACCCCTCTTGCATCAGTGAGAGGGTAGAGCCCTTTTGTTCAAGTGCCAGAGACACCACTTCAGGGAACACTTATCTACTTGCCTTAAAATTGGGAATGAGTGAATTCCATCTTGTATAATTATGTCCCCAGCTCCCCACTCGGTCTTGTCCCCAAGATGGTAGGCATATTGAGTTGGCAAACAACCACTCTCACCCATACAAATCAAATGATAATCCCTCGTGGACAGGAGTTCATACTGTATGATTGTATGTCCTAAAACTTGTAGTTTTTTAAATAAATTTTAGTACATATGAAGTTATTCAAGTGAATTAATTATTTATTGACTCTAAATCCAATTAAACTACGAACCCTTGGCTATTATCACGAGTACTTGGACTTTATGTGGAGACATAAATAGGATCAAGTTCGAGTAAGTAGCCTAAATAATCTATAGTACATGGATCAGGTTGGGTACCTCTTCCTGGAGACAGTTATACACCGACCCTCTCACGACATCCACTACCAATCCTGAGACTTTAACCAATACTTGATAAACAGTTATACAATAATTTAACATCATAACTAAACCAATTTGTTATATCAATTCAGCTATCTCAAAGTGTTTAATAATTACAACTACGCATGACTCCATCAACTCTCACTATATGTACAACATTTACTTAAGTTCAAGATTTACAATTATCAAGTTACTAGACTCTGAAGACGGGCCCAAATGAGTATCTTCTGTAGGCTAAGCACCTCGGACACGCTCGCTACCTAGAAAACAAAGAAACAAAGAAAACATGAGCTAAATTGCCTAGTGAGTGACTAATTTTAAGTGTTCCTTAAACAATGTATGCAAAACATAGATTCCGGCCATATCTAACAATAACGTCAGTAACTTATAGCTTAAACATGCATAATCATCTGTGAAACAGATACACATATACTAGTTTATTTAAAACTTTTACTTAGTTGAGGCGGAGCTAGGCTCAACGCTACTCAATGTCGAATTAACCTTAGTTGGGGCAGAGTATTCTCAACACCCAACGTCTATACACATATTTCATAATCAGGGTCATCCGAGTACCTTCTCTGTGTCCTTCAGTACAGGGCCCCTTAACAAATTCCCGACCACTCTCATATCTTCTCCGAGTCCTTCAACAGGGGCCATTTCCATACATAATTTACCCATATGCCTTGTCGCACCCCCTCCCATTTTGCCTACATAACCTGAAAGGAGATGTGAGGACAACATACATCACCCTTCCTGTGACGCTTACCATCCATTTCTACAAACTGATCCTGTGAGTTCACAACATACATATTGCTCCTTCATATATCCAAAACCATATCACACAGGAAGTTATATACATATCGATAATTTAAATTTACAACTCATCCATAAAGCCCTTATACAAAACCGTATTTCAACTCCCAGAAACTGTACAACTAGGTCTACATGCCTCCTATATAGGGTTTTACATACATACAACTCTTCAAACAAGACAAATTTTTGGAAACCCGAAGCTTAAGCAGGGCGAGTTGGAGTAGGCAAAGCACTAGGAACGTCCTTACTACCTGGAGGGGAAAGAAAACTTGAAAACATAAGCTAACAGCCCAGTGAGTGGCTAATTTTTAACAAACTAATTTTAGTTCGAAAATCATCAGGATTTAAACAAATTCTGACAGCATGAGTAAAACATAGAATCATCTCATTTTCATTGATTAAATCACGTTTAAATGCCCATATCAAATCATACATGGTTTTTCAGCAATTCGTAAATAGAACAGTATGGTTACAATACTTCTCCTTAGTTGAGGCAGAGCAAAACTTAACACCCCAACGTCGAAAACAAATAAGGCTCGATGCGGAGCAAAACTCAACGCATCAGCATATAACCTCTATGTGCACATAGGAACATGGCGGGTTGCCCAAGTACCTTTTCCATGTCCTTCAGTACTGGGTCCCAGGGAAACTCACGTACCTTCTCCATGTCCATCAGAACTGAGTCTCCTCTAAAACATTTTTCCTTTAAGGAAAGCAATACTTATACAAAATAGTTCATATACAAATCTTTCATGAGAAAACAGGGCAATTCATATATCAATAACATTTCATAAACATCTTTTCAATACCGTTTAACAAAACACAAACCATGCTTTGTAAATTGATTGATCACAAAATAGTAAATAAATTAGAAAACCAAACTAACATGTACAACGAAATCGTGAAATAAGAAAAGTGTCACTCACAACTCTTTCTAGGCCTTGAGTGGATTATACGCCTTCTCTATCTCCTCTTGGCCTGAAATAGACATTTTTCTTTACATTACGTTTCTTTTACTTGATCATTTAGTTTGCATAATTAAACTTAAATCATGATTTATCACTCAGCCTCCCCTTTTTCCAAAGTAAACTTAATAAGCAAGACTACTAACGAAACTCCCTCATTCCAGCGAGATTACTAGTAGAACTACCAACAGGACACGATACTAGCGACACCAGGATAAGCGAGACTAGCGTGATTTAGCTGACGAGCGATACCTAGCAAGAGTCAGCGAGATTTGTGAGACAAAAAGCTCTTCTGTACCCCCAGCGAGATTTGTCTCACTACTCACTCTCCAATTCTCCGGGATATCAGCTTCCTAGCGACACTCGACAACAGAGTTTTCCTCCTTTCCTTTTGTTCTCACTTCTGTCGATTAAAAGTCATATTTCCAGCCAAATTTAGAACTTTTTTCCTTCTACAAACTTGTATAGAAATATGTTTTCTAGCTTACCTCAAATTTTCGTGGCTTAACTTGTCCTTGTTCGTCAGATATTGCAAGATTTCTCCGCACTACTACAGATTGCACAGAAATTCCTTATCAGTAACTTCCAGCTAAAAGTTTACTTGTCTCTATTCCAATTCAACTCAAACATCTTTCATAAAAGTTGTTCAGAATTGAGTTAACTTACTAACCTTAAAATTTTAGCCTTAGACTCGATCTCCTCGATTCGTTTCACTCTAAATATTCGATATTGTCCAGTTGTGCGTCCACAAATAACGTTCTGTTCCAGCTTAGATTTCAATACCAAAACGAGTAGGCTTCTATCCAAAATCCACAAGAACACCTTCTTCTTCTTTTCTTGTAGTTCGTCTGAAAAATGGAACTGACTTAAGCTCTCGAAAATGTCTAAAATTGATAAAATATTCAATTTACTCACCTATATATATTGTCAACTTAACTCTCTTATGCAAGCTGGCGCGTGGGGTTTCCTTTCTCAATTCAAGGTAAGGCATTCAATGCAGCCTACCATCAACACCCTCAGCAGATAGCTACCCTTAACGCATGGTGCCCCCAATGCCTCCTACCTTCAACGCATACAACTCGATCAATTATACCCATCTTTAACGCATGGGGACTTTAACGCATGGCAACCTTACCAACGCATGGTAATCAAAACATTTCTTTCCCCGCCAATGATCAATTTCTCTTCCAACGCAAGTGACTGCTTCAGCTCATAACTCTTCGTAATTTTATCTTCAATGCATGGCCACTCAAAAGAAAATACTCTTCTCTGCCTTCATCGACGCATAGTCTTGGCCAATGCTTAGCTCTTCCACCCTCGGCTACTTTTCCTCTAGCAACGCATAGTCACCATTACACTTGCCTTCTCCCAATAACACTTAGTATTATAGGCCTGTGCTTACAATTGAAGGTTAGAGAGACAGATGTATCGAAGACGGCTTTTAGAACGAGGTATGGACACTATGAATTCCTCGTGATGCCTTTTGGTCTGACAAATGCCCCAGCGATGTTTATGGACTTGATGAATAAGATTTTCCATCCTTACTTGGATCAGTTTGTAATTGTATTTATTGATGATATTCTAGTGTATTCTAGAAGCAAGGAAGAACATGCAGAACATCTTAGAACCGTATTGCAGACTTTGAGAGAAAAGAGATTGTATGCAAAATTCAGCAAATGCGAGTTTTGGCTGGAACGGGTAATGTTTTTGGGTCATATTGTTACTATTGCAGGAGTTGGAGTAGATCCTCAAAAGATCGAGGCAATTACCAGATGGGAACAGCCAAGGACAGTAATAGAGGTTCATAGTTTTTTGGGACTCGCAGGTTATTATCGGTGCTTTGTACAGGGTTTTTCCAAGATAGCATTACCATTGACTCATTTGACTAAGAAGGGGACTAAATTTGAATGGAATGAAGAATGTGAACAAAGTTTCCAAGAGTTAAAGAAGTGGCTAGTGACAGCACCTATTTTAGCACTTCCAGAGACAGGGAAGGAGTTCTAGGTGTATTATGATGCCTCTAGTCAGGGGTTAGAGACGGCAGAAGGCTCTTCACTCTCCCCAGACGTAAGTGGAACCGGAGGACGAAAGGGCACAGCCGCATTAGCAGTTCGCCTAGGGACTTCGCAAACTGGGACTATTCCCCCATACCTTGGATTTAGTTGTGTACTGATGCAAGAAGGTAAAGTTATAGCTTATGCCTCTAGGCAGTTGAGGCCACATGAAGTTAATTACCCTACCCATGACTTGGAACTGGCAGCGGTGGTGTTGGCACTAAAGATGTGGCGGCATTATTTGTTTGGAGAGAAGTGCCATATCTATACGGATCACAAAAGTTTGAAATAAATCTTTGATTAGAAGGAACTCAACATGAGACAAAGGAGATGGTTGGAGCTGATTAAGGATTATGATTGTACTATAAATTATCATCTAGGGAAAGCAAATGTTGTAGCTGACGCGTTGAGTAGGAAGTCGAGACAAGCCAAGACTTCAATGAATATTATTAGTGCGGAATTGACAAAAGAGTTAAAGAGTTCAAATGCATCCTTATCGGTAGACAAGTTAGGAGGTTTGTTTGCACACTTCCAAGTGAGACCCATTTTGATGGGTGAGATTGTTAATAAACAAATGGAAGACTCTGTACTAAAAAAGATAGTGGAAGAGGTGAATCTCAAGCAAAGAACAGATTTTGATATAAGAAACGATGGAACTTTAATGAAACAAGGAAGATTGTGTGTCCCTAATGACTTGACATTGAAAAATGTTATTCTAGAGGAAGCTCATAGTTCTGCATATGCGATGCATCCAGGTAGTACAAAGATGTACAGGACTTTGAGAGAATATTATTGGTGGCCAGGAATGAAACGGGAAATTGCAGAATGTGTGGCAAGATGTTTGATTTGTCAGCAGGTTAAGCCAGAAAGACAAAGACCTGGTGGACTTTTAAAACCACTTCCCGTACCTGAGTGGAAATGAGAGCATATCACTATGGACTTCTTATTTGGTCTCCCTAAAACTCCAAATGGTTATGATGGAATTTGGGTGATAGTTGATAGATTTACTAAAACTGCACGATTCTTGCCAGTTAAAGTGACTTTTACTTTAGATAAACTGGCCAAACTATATGTTGACAGAATAATAAGTCAATATGGAGCTCCTGTGTTTATTATTTCTGATAGAGATTCGAGGTTTACATCTAAGTTTTGGCCAAGTTTACAACAAGCATTGGGAACTAAGCTTAAGTTTAGTATAGCTTTTCATCCTCAAACTGATGGACAATCAGAAAGAACGATGCAGACTTTAGAGGATATGTTGCGTGCTTGTGTACTGCAATTTAAAGGAAGCTGGGATACTCATTTGTCTTTGATGGAGTTTGCGTATAATAATAGTTACCATTCTAGTATTGGAATGGTACCTTATGGCATTGTATGGCAGACGTTGTAGGACTCCTATATGTTGGGGTGAAGTAGGAGAACGGAAGTTAATGGGACCACAGTTAGTCCAAACTACGACAGAAAGCGTAAAATTCATAAGAGAAAGGTTGAAGACTGCACAGGATCGGCAGAAAAGCTACGCTGATAAAAGGCGTCGAGATTTAGAATTTGAAGTTGGTGATAAAGTCTTCTTGAAGTTATCTCCCTGGAAAGGAATTTTGAGGTTTGGAAAGAAGGGAAAACTGAGTCCGAGATACATTGGACCTTATGAAATTTTGGAACGCATAGGACTTTCAGCTTATTGATTAGCATTACCTATGGAGTTGTCCAAAATACATGATGTATTTCATGTTTCTCTACTAAGAAAGTACATTCCAGATCCTACACATGTTTTGAAGGCTCAACATATTCAGGTAAATGAAGACTTATCTTATGAAGAGGAACCTGTGCAAATTCTTGATCGAAAGGAACAAGTATTGAGAACAAAGACGATACCACTTGTTAAAGTTTTGTGGAGGAATCATCAGGTAGAAGAAGCAACATGGGAAAGTGAAGATCAAATGAAGGATAAGTTTCCCCACCTTTTCTTACACTGAATTTACTTGAATTTCGAGGACAAAATTCTTAAAAATGGGTAGTAAATTGTAAGCATTGACCTATAATACTAAGTGTTGTTGGGAGGCAAGTGTAATGGTGACTATTCGTTGCTAGAGGAAAAGTAGCCGAGGGTGGAAGAGCTAAGCATTGGCCAAGACTATGCGTCGATGAAGGCAGAGAAGAGTATTTTCTTTTGAGTGGCCACGCGTTGAAGATGAAATCACGAAGAGTTATGAGCTGAAGCAATCACTTGCATTGGAAGAGAAATTGATCATTGGCGGGGAAAGAAATGTTTTGATTTACCATGCGTTGGTAAGGTTGCCATGTGTTAAAGTCCCCATGCGTTGAAGACGGGTATAATTGATCGAGTTGTATGCGTTGAAGGTAGGAGGCGTTTGAGGCACCATGCGTTGAGGGTAGCTATCTACTGAGGGTGTTAATGGTAGGTTGCGTTGAATGCCTTACCTTGAATTGAGAAAGGAAACCCTGCGCGCCAGCCTGCATAAAAGAGTTAAGTCGGCAATATATATAAGTGAGTAAATTGAATATTTTATCAATTTTAGAAATTTTCAAGAGCTTAAGTCGATTCCATTTTTCAAACGAACTACAAGAAAAGAGAAGAAGGTGTTCTTGTGGATTTTGGATAGAAGCCTACTTGTTTTGGTATTGAAATCTAAGCTGGAACAAAACATTATTTGTGGACGCACAACTGGACAGTATTGGATTTTTGGAGTGAAACCAATCGAGGAGATCGAGTCTAAGGCTGAAATTTTAAGGTTAGTAAGTTAACTCAATTCTGAACAACTTTTATGAAAGATGTTTGAGTTGAATTAGAATAGAGACAAGTAAACTTTTAGCTGGAAGTTACTGATAAGGAATTTCTGTGCAATCTGTAGTAGTGCAGAGAAATCTTGCAATATTTGACGAACAAGGACAAGTTAAGCCACAGAAATTTGAGGTAAGCTAGAAAACATATTTCTCTACAAGTTTGAAGAAGGAAAGAAGTTCTAAATTTGGCTGAAAATATGACTTTTAATCGACAGAAGTGAGAACAAAAGGAAAGGAGGAAAACTCTGCTGTCGAGTGTCGCTAGGAAGCTGATATCCCTGAGAATTGGAGAGTGAGTAGCGAGACAAATCTCGCTAGGGGTACAGAAGAGCTTTTTGTCTACAAATCTCGTTGACTCTCGCTAGGTATCGCTCGCCAAGTAAATCACGCTAGTCTTGCTTATCCTGGTGTCGCTAGTATCGTGCCCTGTTGGTAGTTCCGCTAGTAATCTCGCTGGAATGAGGGAGTTTCGTTAGTAGTCTTGCTTATTAAGTTTACTTCGGAAAAGGGGAGGCTCAGTGATAAATCATGATTTGAGTTTAATTATGCAAACTAAATGATCAAGTAAAGATGTCTATTTCAGGCCAAGAGGAGATAGGGAAGGCTTATAATCCACTCAAGGCCTAGAAAGAGCTGTGAGTGACACTTTTCTTGTTTCACAATTTCATTGTACATGTTAGTTTGGTTTTCTAATTTATTTACGATTTTGTGATCAATCAATTTTCAATTCATGGTTTGTGTTTTGTTAAACGATATTGAAAAGATGTTTATGAAATGTTATTGATATATGAATTGCCCTGTTTTCTCATGAAAGATTTTTATATGAACTGTTTTGTATAAGTATTGCTTTCCTTAAAAGAAAAATGTTTTAGAGGAGACTCAGTGCTAATGGACATGGAGAAGGCACGTGAGTTTCCCTGGGACCCAGTACTGAAGGACATGGAGAAGGTACTGCCATGTTCCTATGTGCACATAGAGGTTATATGCTGATGCGTTGAGTTCTGCTCCGCATCGAACCTTATTTGTTTTCGACGTTCGAGTGTTGAGTTTTGCTCCTCCTCAACTAAGGAGAAGTATTGTAACCATACTGTTTTATTTACGAATTGCTGAAAAACCATGTATGATTTGATAAGGGCATTTAAACGTGATTTAATCAATGAAAATGAGATGATTCTATGTTTTACTCATGCTGTCAGAATTTGTTTAAATCCTGATGATTTTCGAACTAAAATTAGTTTGTTAAAAATTAGTCACTCACTGGGTTGTTAGCTTATGTTTTCAAGTTTTCTTTCCCCTCCAAGTAGTAAGGACGTTCCTGGTGCTTTGTCTACTCCAACTCACGCTGCTTAAGCTTCGGGTTTCCAAAAATTTGTCTTGTTTGAAGAGTTGTATGTATGTAAAATCCTATATAGGAGGCATGTATACCTAGTTGTACATTTTCTGGGAGTTGAAATGCGGTTTTGTATAAGGGCTTTATAGATGAGTTGTAAATTTGAATTATTGATATGTATATAACTTCCTATGTGATATGGTTTTGGATATATGAAGGAGCAATATGTATGTTGTGAACTCACAGGATCAGTTTGTAGAAATGGATGGTATGCGTCATAGGAAGGGTGATGTATGCTGTCCTCACATCTCCTTTCAGGTTATGTAGGCAATCTGGGAGGGGGTGTGACATGCCTTCTTCGAGTCCTTCAGCATTGGAAGTCATTTTCATACATAATTTACCCATATGCCTTCTCCGAGTCCTTCGGCATTGGGAGTCATTTTCATACATACTTTGCCCGTATGCCTTCTCCTAGTCCTTCGACATTAGGAGTCATTTTCATATGTAATTTACCCATATGCCTTCTCCAAGTCCTTCGGCATTGGGAGTCATTTAAACAAAGTTATAACATAATGTAAATTCATGAGTTTAAGACATTCTTTTCATCTCAACACTATTCACATGCTTAAATGCTTTCATTAATCATAAACCGCATGTTTACTCAAATTCAACCCTGGTTTAGTTATGATGTTAAATTATTGTATAACTGTTTATCAGGTATTGGTTAAAGTCTTAGGGTTGGCAGTGGATGTCGTGAGAGGGTCGATGTTTACTATCTTCACACTCACCCCTGGGTTAGGAGGGTACCTGGGAGGGGCTGTGACATGAATTATCTTCTAACTCATTTAGAAGTTCATTCTTTACCAATCTCCCGATCCTATCGAGATTTATGTGACCTAATCTCAAATGCCAAAGATAAGTATTATTGTTACTTGGAGAAATTCTTTGCCTTTTAGCTTGAGTATTAGCAGTTTTAAACATCTCATGATTTAAAAGTGTTTTTGCTTCAGTTGTTCTTAACACATATAAGTTGTTTTCTAATTTAGCAGAACAAATATGTACACCATTTTTCAAAATGAACGACGCTTCATTAACAGAAAAAATAATTGAGTACAATGGTTCAATTAACAGGAAATAGATACTAAGTTACTTTTTATTTCAGGAACTATATATGGATTTTCTAAAAATAAAAATCTATTTCCAACAAAAAACTTTGTAGCTCCCATTGCATGAGCTAAAATGACATCTCCTGTTCCAACCTTGAGCGTCATTTCACCCTCTTCAAGCTACTGGAAGGAACTAATTCCGTGTAAAGAAGAGCATACATTATTAGTGGCACCCAAATTAAGTATCTAGGCATTATAGTCATTTTCCACTAAACAAGTTTCTAAAACAAGTAAATCATATTTACCTGCTTTTTCCTTCTTCTTCTCAGCAAGGTACTTAGGGCAATTGCGTTTCCAATGACCATCCACGTTGTAGTGGAAACACTTGCCCTTGTCAGCCACCTTGGCCTTACCTTTGTTTTACCCAGCAATAGGAGCCTTCCCCTTTCCTCTTTTCTTTTTCTGGATCTTCTTAGAACCAGAAGATGAAGGAACAGAAGAGGATGAACTCTTGTGGAACTTTTTGAAATGGGCAACATTTGCCTCTCCATCGATCGGTCCCTTATTTTTCATAAGAGACTAATAAGTCTGTAACTCCTTTAGGAGGATTGTCATAGTGTACATAATATTCATAACCGCATTGCTGCGAAATTTAAGAAAGCTCTTCAAAAGAGATTCTAGAATAAAAGACACTTGACTCTGCTCGTCAATGACCGCGCCGTTCATTTCAGCAATGTTGAATTGGGCCATCAGGTCGAGAACATGTTCTCTTATCGATTGGTTTTCCTTCATATGTGCACTATAAACATACTTGAGGGTCTTATGCCAGATCTGTGAGGACGGTTGTCCAAACATTTCCTAGAGAGCCTCCATGATCTGTCGTGCATACATCATAGCCTCAAGTTTCTTGTTGAGTACGTCAGACAAACTCGCTAAGATATAGACTCGGGCCTTGTCATTGACCTTTGTCCAACGGTCAGATGCATCCTTAATAGATTGGAATGCATTACGAGCGGTGATTGGAGGACACTCCTTTGTTAAGACAAATCGTAGATCATCTATAACCAGAATCATATTCAGGTTAGATTTTCACATTACGTAGTTTCACTGGTTAGTTTTTCAGTTTTAAGTAGTGCAACGATTGAGGAAGACATGCTGAAATTATTAACAATTAATCATTTTAGTTATCTTTGCCTTAACCCATTACACAAGCAAACAAAATTACAAGTAATCCAATCAATTCAGCAAAAACAAGCAATCAAAGAAACCCTAATAAACTATTGATTTAGTTTTTGCAACAATGCTTCAGAGGTTTAGAGTAACAGCCACCAAAGGGTGATTAGCCACTTCTCCTTTGAAATGAGACAATTCTTAGCTAATTCTAATGCCAGAATAACTCATATTCCTATAGACATTAACCACCATTGTTTGCTCAAGGATTTGTTAACTTTTAACTCATCCCTGTAAGTGTAACCCTCCCACTTTCAGATCCCAGAGGTACACACCAACAAGCTACCGTTAGGAAAAACAATTATTCGTAATTAACCTAAGTGAACCTATCCTTTTCAGGAGTTTGCAGTGTTTTGAAATTTATGATCAGGCCCTCCAAAGGGATGGTCGCTCCAGGACGACACGCAGGCGGATCATAAGAATCTTATGGTGTGACCTAGGGTTAGAGACCGAAGGATACATTGACACGCATCCCGCTCCCACTTACTATAGACATTTTCCCATTCACCTTGTTATTGACCTATACAAACACTTTTCGAAGGGAGGCCGCTCCTAGGGCGACATGAAACCGAGTATGGATCTCACGGTGTGAATAAACAGGGATATAGGAGCAAAACTTGATATAAACATCTCGTTTTGTAATTTTCCTCCCACGAAAATGTCCTACCTTATCTTATGGTTATTTAACTTAGATAAATTCGGCTAAGTCAATCTATCTAAGTCTATGCCTATTATAACTCTTATAAAAGGTCTTTACATTAATATTCTAGGTGAATTAAATCATTTAATTAACCTAGTGACAATGCATACTAATAGGCCTTAGGTTAATTCAACTCAGGTTCCAATTTAGTTCCCAGTTAAGAGGTGTTCCGTAAACCGTCAACTTAAATCCTCCAATCTTGACAGAACTGAAGTGGTAGAGTTCCCTTATAACCTAAAGTCCTATTTGTCCTACTAAGTCATATTTTAAAGCTATTTTAAAACAAAGTAAGAAAAAGTTATAATCTTATTAGAGTTAATGTGATCTTAGGTCTAAATTAATTTTAAACAATTTAAAACCAATTTCCTAAGATCTTATGTTTGCATGGAATTCTTAATTATAGGTTGACGGTTACTAATAATAAATTTTATAACTATTATGAATTTTAACGATTAGCCCTATAACATGCTATGGTTTAATTAATTAACAAACAAATTCTAATTAATCAAATAATCACATTACATGCATTTCATGACATAATATAACAATTATATTATTCTATGGATGTATCATGCTCAATGCAAATTGATTTTCATTTAAAATATAACACTTATATTAAATAAATCATGAAATTCAATCATACATTATCAAAATATTAATAAATATAATTATTTATATTTATTTAATTAATGACATACATCATACTTTTCCAATTTCATAAATTTAATATATCAACAAACATTAAATAACTCATGAAATTATTATCATGCATTTAAACTATATAATATAACATTTATAATATACTAAGATGCATGAACATGCTTAACCTATGGTGGGATTTTAATCTAAATGGCATACTTTATGAAACATTCAACATCACAAGCATAATTAAATTAAATAAAGCAAAATTCACCAGCATATTTGGCATTCCGAGAATTTAAAAGAAAAAATAAAAAATTACAATAATTTGACTTTCCAAGACATATCTTGGTCTTCAATTTCTTCTTGGACCATCAAAATTTAGGGTTTGAAACACCTAAATTTAATCCTTTGATATCTCAGGGCATATGCTTTGATGAAATCGGCCAGATGCTTTGATGAAGCACAAAAGATGACGCACAACAGAATTTCCAGATTTGAAAAAGTTCCAAATTTTCCAAATTTCCATATTTCGAGAAAACCAACGTTTTTTCAAGAATTCACAGCACTTTTACATAAAAAAGATTACAGGAAAATCCTAACCCTTGAGGGTTTTACAATTGATCTAATCAAAACTTTAAAATCTAATGTCCAAATATGTCTAAACAATCAATTTTGCATACATTCACATATCTCATATATGAACAATTAAAGCACCCACCGTAAAAGATTTTTAATTCAAATCAAGAATCAAAGACTAGCTCTGATACCAATTGAAGAAAATTGAATCGCAGCGGAAGCGTGTGATTACGTTCTTCAATTTATTGAAAGAATTAAAATTACAAAAAGTAAAGAAAAAGTTAAGTATCATACCTTTGCCAATCTATAATTCTCGAACCAATAGTCTTCTCTTTGTAGTCTTCCTTTTCCAAGAGATTTTCCTTGTTGTAACTCTGGCAAGGATCCGGTTTGTGAGAACCGCTTTTTTGAAATAATGGAAAGAAGAATTTTCTTAAAATTTTTATAAGAAAATTGGGAGAATTAATAGAGGTAGATTTTTAGAGTAATCATAGAGATTATTCTCTTCGAGTTCTATGAAGGCTCCCAAGGGCCCTATTCATAGAACTCTATGGATTACTCTTAATCCTATTAGGATAAAACCTCAGCAAAGATTTTAAATCAAATATTTAATAATATCCAATATTAATAAATATCTACCCAAATAATATCTCATATTAAATGGTTTAAAATATTTAAATCTTATTTAAATATTTATTTTCTGCGGAATGTTTGATTTGGATCTCATTCAAATGAAATAATTAATTACTTGAATCCAATTCAAATCAATTAATTGATTCTCCCTCTATTTATTTTTTGCAGAATCTTTAATTTGGATCTCATCCAAATTAAATAATTAATTATTTGAATCCAATTCAAATTAATTAATTAATTCTCCCTCTATTTATTTATATAGATTTTATCCAAATAAATAATTAATATTTGAATCATATTCAAATAAATTAATTCTTCATATTATAAAGTTATAATTTGAATCACATTCAAATAAAATTTATAATAATCATGCAATTAATTATATCCAATGTAATTAATATTTTACTTCATAATTTGAACATTTCAAAAAAAAATTTTAACATAGTTGATCCTTGTTGGTCTGTGGTGAGCTAGCAAGGGGACCTTATGGACCTACAGATCGGAAGCTCCAACGATATGCGATTAATCGGCTAAACTCATTAACCACATTAATTAATATTCATTACCAGTGCTCCTCTAATGAACAACCTGTTTATGGTCAAACCATTAAATAGAAACTCCTCTCGCGCCAGTGAGAGGGTAGGACCTTTTGTTCAAGTCCTAGAGACACCATTTAAGGGAACACTTATCTACTTGCCTTAAAATTGGGAATGAGTTAATTCCATCTTGTATAATTATGTCCCCAATTCCCTATTCAGTCTTGTCCTAAGATGGTAGGCATATTTGAGTTGGTAAATGGGCACTCTCACCCATACAAATCAAAGGATAATCCCTCGTGGACAGGAGTTCATAATATACTCATGATTAAGACTAAGTTGCCTAGGTCATCCTATTGAAATAGAAACCTAACTAGTCAACTGATTTACATCTAGTGATTACTATTTTATGGTCTGGTCATATGAAAACTCATTACATAAGATACCCCCACTCGCGTGTCACCTACACAAACACGTTAGATCATTGTGTTTGTATCAAATACAAAGTGGGTCGTATCCATAGTGTCACCAGAATAAGATATCCAGCCTTATCCCTATACTATAGACCCTTTAGACTGTATCTTGAACATTGATCTCCATATGTCCCCACATACCATTCAAGACTCATAAAATAGCCTAAGATGTTAGTTTATTAGATATAGGCTTATTAAGACAAAACAAACAAAAACAATCAATAACGCTTATTGAAGTAACACATCGATAACTTTTTATTAATGGCTTAATTATGGTTAAATAATTACTTTTACAATCTACGAGTTTTAGGGCATAAAACCCAACATTTACCTGGTCTTATCCCTAAAATGGTAGGCTTATAGACTTCGCGAATTCGAGCCACTCTCACCCATGAAGATTAAAGGATAATCCTAAATAAACAAGAGTTCATAGTTAGCTCAGGATTAAGATCGAGTTATCTAGGTAATCAAATTGAAATAATCAGTTTTAATAGTAAATGGCGTTATAAAGTAAAAGCAATTATCTCATGGTCCAGTCTTATGCACTCATTGTATAGGATGCCCCCCCTGTTGTTGACAGATCTAAAGTGCCAACGCTTGTTGCGTTTTACTATTATTACTATGCGTTCAACATGCTTAATATTATGCGTTATTGATCTGTCAAGTTTTCCTATTCTTAACCCAAGTATGAGCAAAGAAATAGGTTTACTCGGTGAGTCCGAGGTCGAACACAAGGACTATGTTGATTCTAAAATTCGTTAGATTAATTGAGTTGGAGTAATAACTAAAAATATTTAATGAATGGATGCGTCTAACTAAAGAGAGCGACTATGCGTTTAACTAAAGAAAGCGATAACGTGTACACTAGATTAAAAGGTGGTGGTGGTAAGGTATACGACACAGCAGGTTCAGCTAAGTGGATTAAATGAATGGATAAAAACAGGGCGGGTTGGTTAACATCTAAAATTAGAAACGCATAGTGATAGTCTACTCATACTTGAGACTCTTCTCCCGGTTGTCAGCCGCTATGCGTTATATGTCTATACCGCATAGGAGAGTGTTAGGTACCAAGGTTATTCCTATGTCTGGTAACACTTCTTAGCTTTGTCAATTGAGTTCCACAATCACTTACTCTCTCGAGCAGTCTGATTATTACTACTTATATCGATTAGCTAGATGGACATAAGCATTAGATTAAGATTACAATTGACAAGATGCAATAGTTACACTATGGTTCTTATTTAGATGCTAATGCAACCCGTGACCCTTGAAAGATTAGTTACTCATGGATTCAAAGTAATAAGCGGAAAGTCTAGAGAAATGGATAGACATGGGAGAATTGTAGATTAATGAACAAAATACAATTTTAGACAATACAATGTCTTGATAACAAATCTAAAATCGAAGCTAGAAAAAAGATAGAAAGCAGGAAGGCGATTCAATGTCTTGAGTCGCTTGAATGGAAGCGTAAAGTTTTGTTGAAGTAGTCAGGCAGAGGGAAGACTCTTCTCTCTCGAGCTATTCGTCTCTAGTTGTCTTTTGGAGATAACTATGCTGTCACTTAGGAATTCTTCCGAGAATCAACAACAAATTTTGCTTGCAGGTCTACCCTTTTATAGAAGCTATGTTTGTAATCAGCGGCAAATCTGCGTGATTAGAGGCACAATTGATGTTTTGCATCTATCTAGCCTAATTGCATAATTCTTGGATCAATTTAGATCCCCCACTCTCGCCGCAGATAAAGCATATCAATCTCCCGACAATCTCTCAAGATTATTATATGATTCTCCGCTGCCTTGCTGTTACGCGTCCACGAATAACTTTGGGTTCATGCGTTCAAGTATGTCAACGCGTCCACTGGTTGTCAAGGCATAGTCTTGCGTTAAGAAGTTGCCAACGCATCCATGGGTTACTTGCGTTCCTGCGTCAAAGCATGTGTTTTAGGCTCAAAAAACTATAAAATAATTATCTTCATCAATTTACAAGAGTAGAATGCATAAAGAGATTTATCAATAGAATTTAACATCAACTACTGCATGATTCTTTATTTAAACTCTATTTTTCTAGGAAAAAGACATATAATAACTTGTATTTCTACAAGTTATCACACCCCAAAACATAGAAAAATGTTTGTCCTCAAGCATAACTTCTATTTAAGAAACTTCAATCAACCCTAAAATTTTCTCAACGCATTGACTAGTCTCTCAGAATGCTATACTCAATCAGCTACCCGTTAGTTACATTACTTTTCTACCTCTATATTCTTTTATTTGAAATGGGTCTAATTTGTATGCGGTAAGCTTTCTTTTTAAAATTCTTTACTCATTATCCACAAAATTTTTGTTTCTTCTTTTAACACTATGTTTGAAAAGATGAAGATATAAAGTCCCTTTTTCTTTCATTTTCTTTATTATTTATTATTAGGTGGCTATGCATCGAGTAAGGTTACCCACCTTCGTTCTGACATCCAACTATGGGGTGCATGGAGGCAGCCAACTACGAGGAAATGCCCTTCTCGGCTAAACTCTTATCTAAGTTCGGTTTCCTCACTAAACATTAGAGTTTGTTATTTATCTATGCATCGCTGATTATGATTACCCATCTTCATTTTGACCCACCAGCTATGGGGTGCATGGAGGCGGCCAACTACGAGCAGGTGTCGTTTTCAGCTAAACTCTTAACAAGATAAATATATCAGTATTGTCAGTGGAGTTTTGCGTTTAATTTTTTTTTTTTAATTTTTAGAAATAAGTTCCTCATATTTTTATCTTTGACAGTTCAAACCTCTTCTAGCCCCAAACTTGAGAGTAGCAAGATCCTCATTGCTTAAATTGTAAACAAAAATTATGTTGAAGAATTTTGTAAAAGAGGTTTGAATTGGCAGCTTGCATGCATGCAAAGTTGGTTTGCGTTCCTAACGAATAGTATGAAGACGCATGGAACGTGAGTGTACAAAAAGTGTAAGCATGATTATCATCATAGTGACTAACTTTTCAACGCAAAGATAAAAGTTGGGAATAATTAAATGTACTTGGAATGAAATTAAAACAAGGGAAAATGCAAAGAGGTAATTATAAATTCAATGTGGTGAAGAAATTACAAAATATGACTGATGAATGCATATAAGTAACGCATGACTGATGATTGTAGAGTTTCAGTTCAAAGTATGCGTTGGAAGTTAAGTATTATGCATTTGGAAAAATACAGCTCTAACCGCACCCCTAATCTTAACTTGATAAACACAGAGATCGTTTATCGATGAACGCATGCATGAATGACAGAGTATGCGGTGAAATCAAATAACTTGCATGGAAGCTCGACGCATCATTTCATGCTTATTTAATTTACACTACTCCTAAAACTGAATTCAAAGAAAGAAAAATAAATATTGAAAACAAAGTACGACTAAAAGAAAGAAAACAAGAGTAAAAGAAAGCATCCCTGGAAAATTAGGCGTTCAGCAATGCAGGGACCTTTCAACGCAAGCTCAGTTATGCTTGCGTGGGTCATTGGAGCCTTTATCGCTTTCAGGGTTCAACGTAGAGGTGGCAATGAATTGCAGTATGATCTCCCTCAAGTGCCCGTACTTGGGATGCGATGGTCTGGTTTCTAGCTCATACGTTGAAGGCTCTTCTAATAACGGCTTGATCTTTGCCATGGATCTGTTGCTGCGGTCTGATTTCTCAAATATACGATCAGAGAGTAATTTGATTTCTTTCTCTTCACCATCTTCATTGTCTTTGAGGATTTCATCTTTCAATACTGCGTTTGTGGGTCTTGTCTTTTCCTTGATATCAACCATTATCTGACAAGATTGAAAGTCATCAGGATCTTTCAATGCGTTAACCACATTAAATTTTACCTGTTGATCACCCATCGGTTCATTGATATTCCTTCCTGGACGTCAATCAGGACGCGTCCAGGAGTAGTATCTTTATAAACAGACACAGGTTCTGCCTGCGTTGCTTTTTCTCTCCTCTCTCTATTTTCCTCTTCTTGTGATTCGGTGGAAGATGATGGTTGGTGGACTTTATGTGTAGTACTCTCCATCAGTTGACTCGTTGTTGGAGCATTTACGGGTTGCAAGTTTCCTTTCATCCCCTGATTTTGCATAACCGTGGGATTAGTTTTCCCACGTATCAATGTCACATCTTGACATTGTTCTTTTAAGTTCCCTCTTGGAACTTCATTTGTACTTAGCAATGCTTCTTCTGTTTGATTCTTGAGCTCAACTGCAGTTTGACCCAATTGAACTTCTAAATTTTTTATTGCAGACTTGGTTTTGGAGCCTCGCTTCATTTTTATAAATGAATTATTGTAAAAGAGATTCCATGGAAGACGATGAGGATGACGCGTCCGCTTGCGGATCCCTCTGAAACTGATGATACTGGCCTTGATTCCCTTGGTTAACCAGGAGGGTTGCCTTTCTGCGGCTGCTGCTCAGCCCTTTGCATTTGTTGTTGATTTCTACCTCATCCGAAGTTAAGGTGGTTCCTCCACCCCGGATTGTACGTCTCACCGTAGGGGTTGTTTTGAACATAGCAGACTGACTGGGGGTTGTAGGGACACATGTCATACAAGTGCCCTACACCATACTGCACGCAACTTACAGACACTGTCGGATTCACTGCGTTCATCGCGTTCATCGCAACAACTGATCCACTTTGATTATTCAAGGCTATCGTCTTCAGCTAAGATGTCATGGTTACCATTTGCGCTGAGAGATTGGTGGCAGCATCAGCTTCAAGCATTCCAGCTTGCGTTGCCTTCTATCGGTGGAGCGTAATCCATATCCGTCGTCCACCCACTCATTAGTATTCCACGAAATTCTGTCGAGAATATCTACGGCTTGCGAGTAGGTCTTATTCATTGATCCTCCTGCTTATGCGGACAATTCCTCACTAACCATTTGAATCAGGTCCAAGCTACGATTGGTCCTTCTTCGATTATACCTTGTCCTTCGTCTGAAGGTCCTCTCAATCTCAGGGTCAATATCAAGTTCTAGATTGCTCCCATCACTCAAATACTATTTGGAGCTTCTGGCAGAGGAGAAACTCACAATACTCCTTCGACTGAGGAATTCCTACAAAAAAAAAATAATAAAAAATAATAATAATAAATCACAAAAATCCTCGGCAACAGCGCCAAATCAATACAAACAAGTTTTTGCTTGCAGGTCTGCCCTTATATAGAAGCTATGTTCGTAATCAGCGGCAAATCTGCATGATTGGAGGCACAATTGATCTTTTGCATCTATCTCGCCTAATTGCATAATTCTCAGTTCAATTTAGTTTTCCCACTCTCGCCGCAGATCAAGCGTATCAATCTCCCGACAATCTCTCAAGATTATTATCTGATTCTCCGCTGGCTTGTTGTTACGCGTCCACGAATAACTTTGGGTTCATGCGTTCAAGTATGTCAATGCATCCATGGGTTGCTAACGCATCAACCTGCGTTGAAGAGTTGTCAACGCGTCCACAGGTTGCCAACGAGTAGTCCTGTGTTGAGAAGTTGCCAACGCATCCATGGGTTGCTTGCGTTTTTGCGTCAAAGCATGCGGTTTAGGCTCAAAAAGCTATAAAATAATTATCTTCATCAATTTACAAGAGTAGAACGCATAGGGAGATTTATCAATAGAATTTAACATCAACTACCGCATGATTCTTCATTTAAACTCTATTTTTCTAGGAAAAAAGATATATAATAACTTTTATTTCTATAAGTTATCACCCCCACTCTCATATGTCTTTACGTGAACAATATAAGATCGCATCATTTGTATCAAATACAAAATGGGCCGCATCCATAGTGTCTCTACAATAAGGTACCCAGCCTTATCCATATACTATAGACTGTTTTGGCTATTACCTAAACTTGATCCAATTTTTATATCTACACATAAAGTCTAAGTATTCAAACTATAGCCAAGGGTTCTTAGTTTATTGGATTTTAGGTTTATATTATACACAATTCACATATTCAATAACATCTTTACTACATAAATCTCGATAACAACTTTATTGAAAAATATAATATGTTCAAAGTTTACAAATCATGAGTTTAGGACATAAAATCCAACAGAATGCATTCTTTTTACAGTTTTGGAAAATTATGTCATTAATGTATTAAATCATCATTCAATAACACTTATGAAAGGAAAGAGAACGTTGGGATGAAATTAAAATTCAAAATGGTCTGTAGCAATAGCATTCTATTGAGTGAGAGAATGAATATTCATAAAAAGATTTGAGAGAAGATAAAAAGAATGGATAAACTATTACTAATATTAAGAAGATACCACAATTAAGAGTAAACTCTAAAACATATTTGCTTCTTCTTCTTTTTACAAAGATAATTTTTTATAAATTTGATAGTAGTTGAAATTCTTTTTGTTATTTTGATTTCTTAACGGTAGCTATTACATTATTTTTTGTGAGTTTCTTTAAGAAAAATTAATGAGTTAACAATTTTAATTTTGAGATATTGCATTAAAAAAGATTGGGTTTGATTATTTGTTGTATTTTACTATAAGTATTGCATTTATAGAAGAAAAATTATTATAAATAGAAAAAATATCAAATTATTTACAAATATAGCAAAATTTCACTTTCTATCTATGATAAATTGCGATAGACTCAGATAGTCATCTATTAGTGTCTATTTGTTGAAGTGATAGATGTCTATCTGGGTCTATTGCGTTCTATCACAGATATAAAGTAAAACTTTGCTATATTTGTCATTATTTTCAACACTTTTCTATTTTTCAAAAGAGCTTTTTGATTTTCAGTGACTCAACTTTAATCCTAAGTGAGTTATGAACTCCTGTCTATGAGAACAATTCTTTAATCTATATAGGTGAGAGTGGTCAGATCGCCGACTTAATATGCCTACCATTTTGGAGACTTTTCTAAATAAAGAGCTAGGAACATATCTTCACAAGATGGAATTCGCTCATTCCCATCTTCAGGGTAAGTACATAAATTGCTCCCTTAAGGGCTGATTCCAAGTCTTGAACAAAGAGATCTCACCCTCTTATTGGCCCAAGAGGGGTTAGTTTATAGTTGGACTATAAATTGTGGTTAGTTTATAGTTGGACTATAAATTGTTTTTTCATTAAAGGGATCAATGGTACTTAAGGAGTTAAATTAACTACAGGGGTAAAATGGTAATTTAACTTAAATGTAGTTATGAGTAATTTGTGAAGGGTCGATTTACTGTTGATTGATTATTTCCATGGACACAGAAATATATCTATAGTGCGAAGAGTGCAACTGTAGGTCTTTAGTAGAGTGGCCTACAGTTAATGAGCATTGATTATTCTAAGTAAAGAGTTTAATTAATTAACCTCATATCATTAGAGCTTCTATAGGTCCATAAGGTCCTTTGTTAGCTCATTAAGGCTTTGAATAATCAATATTCATGTATATAGATATCTTATAATATAAATTTATTTTTTAATGAAATTCAGAATTTATACTTTATGTTACAAGAGAGATAAATATTTAAATAAGATCTAAATATTAATTATATTAATGAGATTCATATTAAAACTATAGGTTATATGAGAGAAGGTTATTTGAATATAATTCAAATTAAATTAGATATGCAAACATTTTCAAAAATTTAAACTTTTGAAAATAATTACAAATATAGCAAAAGTTTTTACTTTCTGTCTGTTATATAAACCCATATCCAAACCTTCCTTCTCTGCATCATCTTCTCATTTCCTACTAGAAAGATTTAAAAAAAAATTGCAAGCCAAGGTTTCAAACCTAAGATTTGAAAGTGCACAATTCATAAGTAACTTAACACCAACAAACCAATCATCAAGTTTGATTACTATAATAAAACGTTAAATATAAATAGCAAAAGTAAATGGATTTGAAAGAAACCAATTCTTTTAGGCCTCAAATTTTCACCATTTTTAGAAACATTTTTTAAAAGTTAGAAATAAGAAATGAGAATAGTTATTAACCAAGTTTATTTCTCAAAAAATGAGAAATGAGAACGTTATCAAACGGGCAAATAATTTCTTTTTTCTTCTTTTCATAGCACCTTAAAAGTATGAAATTTATTAGTAATAAACTTAGCCTGTGATAGCGCTAATAGACTGTCTATTATAGTCTAATCAATGATTGGCTTCTATCACTGACAGACTACTTCAATCAGTGATAGAAGTCTATGACTTATAGACTTTTTTCAACTAATGTGTATACTAATTTATTAAGAAATACTCAAGATAAAATTGAAAGTCTAAAACTTATAGAATCTGTAGCTATCAGTGATGGATTTCATTATTATGACATAATCATATAAATCTATAAGTGATAGCCACTAATATGCTTATAACTTAGTCACTTAAAGAATTCTATCATTGATTGAATGATTATCACTCATGTTTTTAAATGTTAACAAAGAATTCACTAAATATTTGTGTATCGGTAATATCAATTATTAGTAATATTAGTGAAAGAACTTAGATAGATATTAGTCATATTTATGTATTAGTGATATCAAACTTAGGTAGATAATAGTGACAGAAGTCTATTAGTGATAAAAGTATATTATTGATAATCATGATAAAAGGTTTTCAATAATAGCTAGGGATAGTTTTGAGTGTTAATTTTTCAAAATGGATACTTAATAATGAAAGTTTATCAGTGATAACCACTAATATTTTCTATAGCTTAATATTTGATGATTTTCTTCCACAATTAATAGCCACTTATAAAAGTCCATCATTGATAGCCAACTTAGTGAATTTAATTATTAACGTTGAATCTCGAACTAAAGTGAGATGGCTAGAAGTTATCATTAATAGCATGTTATCAGTGATAAAATCTATCAACGATAGCATGTTATTTGATGATAAAAAGGAATGACAAAAGTTATCTCTAATAGCATGTTATCAGTGATAGAGGCTATCATCGATAACTATGATATAAGTGATATCAACGATAGAACTTAGGTGATATCCATATATCGATGGTACCAATGATATAAAAGTTGCTTCCATTTGATGAAAGTGATAGCACCTAAAATATGTTATCTTCCTCAGCTTAACTTAGGATCGTTGTGCTATTTAATGTGTTTATTTTGTTATTTTGTAGGTTTTGAGCACTTAATAGGTAGAACGAGGTGTTAGCACCAAAAGCAGGCCAAAACGAGCCAAAACGGAGTTCCACAACATCAACCGGGAGATAAAACTCCAAAAGAACAAAATTGCCCTTGAAGCCTCGGTGCAGTTGTGGCGCTTTTGCCTAAGACGCTTTGCTAAAGAAATGTAGCAAGCGCCGCAGCGCTCCGAAAAGTAATCGCGGACAAATTACCGTCAACGCCGTGATGCTATTTGGCTTCAATTAGTCCTAGCCACCAGTCATTCGGGAGGGGAGAGCAGCCTGAGTCCTAAGTCTGTTTTTAGAGTTTTGCACTGCATTTTTCCTTCATTTCATCTTGAGGAGAGTTTCTTTGAACAATTATTGGTTGAACAAGCATGTATCGAGGCTAAGATAACGTTTTCTAGGTTGGGTATTAGGGATTTTCCATTGTAATTGACGTTTCTCTTCAGGTTTTGAACTTAATTCAAAGTATGCATGATTTAATTCCAAGTTTTCAAGATTTATGATCAATTTGTAATGCTGGTGTTTATTTTGATTATTGCTTTTGGTTGTATTACAATTCGTGACAATTTGTTGTATGTCAATCATAGGAAGCAATATGTTAGGTTAGCTTGCAAATCTAGATGGAGATGTGCATTGTTCTAATCAACCTAGGATTAAATCGGTAGGACATTCAATATAGGTCTTTCCAGTTGCATGTCCCGCCTAATTTAATGCTGTTAGGTTTAGTCAAATTGTGCATACTTTTCATCGATTTGCTTAAATCTAACTTGTCGACTAGGGCAATTCAATTATGGCGTTTCCAGTTGAATTAATTAGGTGCTAGCTTCAATGAATTTAGTAATGAGAACATCGAACAAAGGAAATCCTGCATAATCCAAGCTAGAGCTTCTTCTATTGAATCTTTACTCTATTTTACTTTCAGCATTTTATTTTAATAAAATTTACTTTTTCTCTCTATATTATTCAGCCTTGGGTATGTTTAGATGTTTTGAAGCCAGTGCTTACGGTCTGTCAGATATGTTGCTTTTTAAATTCGTAGGACTCATGATTTCTTCTGTTATTTTATATTTATGTTCTTTTTTGTAGGAGCAAACCTCTCCAGATATGGGATAAAGAAGGTGAGTGTTTTCACAATCGGAGTGGGGCTTTTGTTTTGCATTTGATTAAAGATTCTCTTGTCTGTTTGGTCTGTTTGGTGTTTGAGAACGCGGCTATTGCGTTCTTGAATGGTTTGAAAGTAGGGATATTGCTAGGGTGGGGGCAGGGATGGCTTCTCCGTCCCCGGTCCTGATTGTTCACTATACTGTCCTTGTTTATCGCCAACATGAGCATAACTCGGTTAAAACATCTGCTCCCTCATTTCTGCCCCTGACGTCAGAAATCTCCCCACCTCTAACTTTCTTGTCCTAAAAGATTATTTATGTTAGGTCAGGTGGAGCCACTGAACTATATCCTATAAAATCTAGAATGCTAAATGAGAATTGTCATAACTTCTTTTCGAGGTTTGTTTGTGCAAGTCAAGTGCACAGCTTGCATCAACGAGAAGCTTTTCTTTTTCGTCTCTCATGTTCATTATAGCAAAAATTTTCCAAACTGTTACATATCATTTCATATTGGAATTTTAAGGGATTATGTTTCAGAAATAAGGTGTCGTAATAGAGTTGATATGGATATGTGCTACACTATTTCAAGTTTTGACCAAATTGTTTAAATTATGGCTGATGAAGAATATTACTCTAGTAGTCTATTTAAGACTTGTATTCCATTATTTTGACATTCTGGCAACATCTGCCACTCATGTTTTTGTGGTTAATGTCTTGTAGCTGCGTTTGGGACTGTAAAGTTTTTATAAGATTATACTAATGGAGCAAGGGCATCAATGTTGAAAATCTTCTAGTTTTACTTTGAGTTAGCTGAAGGAAAAGTGTTACCTACTTTAACAGAATTGTTATGGTTATGATCTTGTACCTTTTTTTTTTTTTTTTTTTTTTTTGGTTGGCAGTTTCTAATGGCCACATCAAACGCCCTCAGGATGAAGACATCCAATCAAACGTTATTGAAATTGTTGGATAAAAAATTCAGTATACTTATATAACATGCCCAGCGGACCCAGCTTTTACCCTGGGTATAAAATTGCTGTTCTTAGCTATAATCTTGAAGAATCTCAAGAAATATTTTACTTTTCAGATTCAAGTTTTGGATGATAAGAATGTCAGACGGCGCTTTCGAGCTTCTAACTTTCAAGTATGTAAGTTTACCTTTATTTAGCTGCTGTTACTGAAGCTCTTTTTCTCTCTCGGCAGACACGCTCATGCACGAATATCACCCCTTCAAATACAACAACTATTCGGTTATTGAAGGACTTCAGTTACTATTGTATCTATTCATAGGTCATATTGTTTATTTGTTTTATTTTCTTTTTTATTATTATTATTTTTTTTTTTTGACAATCAAATGTAGAGTCAAGCAGTTTCTTGTGAGAATAGTTGAGGGGCGCACAATTTAGTTTGGACACTCACAATTTTAGGAAAATAAAATAACAAAAACAAAAATGTTTAGAGTGATATCTTGGTTCACATCGATGTAGAATTTTGTATCCTTGGTCTTAGAGAATATCGTTGCTAATGCGATTAACTCAATAATTTTATGAGTATGATGATAGATGATGACATCTCTTCTATTATGTTCTTATAGAAAAAAGACAATATCTCTTCTATTATGTAGGCTATCACTAGAATTAAGCCATATATCTGCACCATGCCTCTTAGGATGGACGAAGGTTGGAACCAAATCCAGCTAAATCTGGCTGACTTTACAAGGAAAGCATATGGAACGAATTATGTCGAGACATTGCCAGTTCAGGTACATGCAAACTGCCGCTTGAGAAGGATTTATTTTGCTGACCGCTTGTACTCGGAGGAGGAGCTTCCACCAGAGTTTAAGCTGTACCTCCCTACACAGGTGAAGTTTTAATCCATATGAACCAGCATTTTTTTTTTTCCATGTAAGGTAATTAATATGCATTATCTTATCTCCCCCGAGATTATTCTTTTGCAGAGAGCTTGACTAGGTTTCTGGCAGTGCGTTTACTTCTTGGGTAACTTGAAGTTGTAACACTACTCCCTCTTACTGGAAGACTATCCTCACTCCAACACACCCAATCCGAACGAACAAATAACCATGAAGTTTTGTGTTCTGTCTAAATTCCTATTGAACTTGGTGAAGTTGTGGGCGTTTGTACTCTGATTGCCCTGATCTTTTTGATACCTGAACATGACTAACTGGTATTTACATTCATAGGCTTACCCGTATGGAATTTTGTACTCTCGAGTTGTGCAAATCATCTTATTATTGCATGCTATTGGGTGGTGTTTGTGGCTTCATTCCACTACACAAACCATTACAATTAATTAAGAATGAATTGAGGTTGCGTCGGGTTGGAATTGAAATCAAAACCGAAACTTATTGCTTGAGTGCTAAAATAGTTACCCTTCCGATTGTTCGATGTAAAGTGTACCGTACACTGGGTTGTCTAATGCCTATCTAAATTATTGGATCATCTTGTTCAAACGTTGGCAGATGAACTCGAAGAGGAGCAGTGGATGAATATTCAGTATATGTATCTGTAATTTTTAATTTAATTTAAATTGAATGAACATAGGTAAATGTATGAATGAATGTAGGTTAAAATACATTTTTAGTTTCTGAGATTCAGTCTCTTTGAATCATGGAGTATCAAAATGAGTGTTCCTAAAGTTTGAAAAATAATGTTTTAGATGGTCTCTAAACACATGCTGATTGACGTGATACTTAAATGAGTGATGGTATCTTGCTGATTGGAAAATTTTATTAATTTAATATTCAATCTAGGATTATGTGTGGACTATCTTTAATTATTTTCCTCTGCCGCAATTCCTATTCTCGAACCAGTGGTGGAAATCATTGAGGAAGATGGTTTGAAAATGTGAAAGGCATTTATATAACATTTATATTTTACAGTTACACCTAAGTAAAGTTTTCACAATAATTTGCGAATCCACATGGCTTGCTTTTAAATACAAAAATATATATAAATATAGCAAAATATTAATGTTTATCACTAATAGGTACTGATAAACAATAATAGATGATAATATCAATGTTTATCACTATCCATCAATGATGACAATGAATTTTGCTATATTTGAAAATATTTCCAATAGCTTTTATATTTAAAATAATTAACCGATATATATACCAAAAACTAGGATATGAAGTTTTCATAACACTCAAGTAAAATGAAAGGGGGAGCACTTGAAAAGAAATGAACAAGAAAAGCAATTTGTGGGTTTCTGTATATATGTCAAGCTTTTTGTTCTCTTAAAAAAAAAAAAAAAAAGCAGCAAAGCAACTATCAATTTATACCCTTAAACTTCAGAGGTTGTATCGACGTAAACTCTAAGCTAACAATTGTATCAATTTAAACTTTGAACTTGGGAGTTGTATCAATTTAAACTCCAAACTAATAATTATATAATTAAACCGTCAATTTTTATAAGTGTATCAATTTAAACCCTAAACTTTCATAACTATATCAATTGAAACCTTCCATTATTTTTTATTTGGATACAAAAAAAGTTCAACATTTAAATTGATACAATTATTAATTTAAGTTTTAAATTGATGAAATCTCAAAATTTAGGTTTAAATTGATACAATTATTAATTTATGTTTTAGATTGACAAAATTCCAAAACAATTATTAATTTATGTTTTAGATTGACAAAATCCAGTATAAAACCAAAAGAAAAATAGGACAGGAACAATGTATACGGAACAACAAAAGAGCGAAGCGATGAGGGAGGCAACAGCGTTGGGAGGCGAGTAAAGGAAATCCCCAAAGACAATGGTGGCAGCGAGAAATGAGAGGCCACATAGCCTCAAATTAAATATTAAATTAACAAAAGAAAAGTTGGCAAAATACAATTACTCACTAACTTAGGAGCATTAAAAATTATTTTCCAAAACTCAAAGATTAAAGAATCTTTTAAAATTTCAAGCAAATCTCAAAGATTAAAAAGTTCACTTCAAAATTTCAAGCACGAAATAGTTCTAAATCTGAAGTATTAAAAAGTGTACATGGCCCTTAAAAGCATTCAGTGAGCCTTTCAAAACATACTTCGTCTTCAGAAGTGGTGTCTTCCCTGCCTTGGCCCATTTGCAACACTGATTTCTCATAATTGATCATATGGAGCCGAGTAACCAATCTCCCAAATAGGTTTCCTGTGCAACATGAAATTATGTTCAAAACACGTATCTGCCCAAATTTAGCCCCTAAAAGAATGTGAAATCCAACCAATTGGTTTGCCATGATTTAGGACGGCAAACTACGAGGGAACAAACTCCTAATCGAGTGTTTTCTACATTGGTCCATCAGACTCGTCACTATATTTAATAGATCCATGAAATATTAATTCATGTCACAGCATTTGGATCCTTCAATTCATCTATGACAGTACCATCGTCAAAAGAAATCCTCCATTTCCTTTCACAGAGAAACATATTTACAGATGATACAACAGTGGGGTAATGAAAATTTCGAACTGTAATAAATTATGTTGCCGTCTGCAAAAAGCCTCAAAAACTCCCCTCATATTGTTTGAAAATAACAAAGAAAGTCGCTCTGGTCATAGTAATCCTGAAATTAGTTACAATTGTTAGACATTATATATAAATGCAGCAAACAAATGGGGACTTGCATTTCAAACAAATGAGGCAACATTAACATGCTAGAAGTTATACCTATATAAATTTCCTTCCATGTGATTCACGTCGAATATCAATCTCAAAATAGTACCTCAACTTGATGGTAGAAGCAGTCTCGTAGCACTCAAGAAACAGGAAAAACAATACAGCTACTTTATGGAAGTGAAAATGACCATATTTCCTGCAGTTTCAACATGAAAAATTCAGCCATAGTAAAAATGTGTAGTGAATCAGTGAACCCAAACTACAAACTTTGCTCTTACATCACCAATAAATAACAAAGACAAATTAAATTTTAGTAGCAAATAATGTCTAACCAGGGCAGTTACTGCCCTGTATTGTAAACATCACAGAAAGCCAAACATGAATTGACACAGGTTGGATCAAAACTTCAATATTCTTCTACTTCTTTTTCCCTCTAAACAGTAGATAAATCTTTGATATCCTATACAAACGAGTGTAGTTCAAACATCAATAGTTCAGATCCACCAGGAAGTAGAACAAAATAATGGAAAGGCTGCCAGATTTGCACCTTGCATGATATTATCAAAGGGCTTCTGCACAAATCAACCTGTAGTATCCAAATCAACCTCTGCATCTGTCTCGCCATCAATCATGCCTGGCTCTACCTCAGCATCAGCTTCCAACTGGCCTGCCTCTTGACCAATATCTGTGTCAGAGCTTAGTTTATTTTCTTCTGGAGTTGAAGTACCACCTTGAGATACATTGCCCATGGCTACAGCTGTATCAACATCCATCCCTGTCGATGGCCCATCAGGGTCACTTCTGGTTCCTTCGCCATCATTCTCACTGGCTGGAGTTGCCATCTTTTGCCAAAATCCATTGATAGAAAATATTAGAACAATCTAGAAAATAAGAATTTATATAGAAAACATGAATACTAAACATTAAAATGAAAATTATAGTCCATAAGGCCCCCATAACCATTGTCTTACCATTTGGAAAAAAATTCTAACATGTTATTTCATATCTACCCTCTTCACAGAGATCAGGTATACCCAGTAAAACATTGACTACCTCAGAAGGGCCTTTCCATAATATGTATGACCAAAATGCATCTGAATTGAAGTCTACCTGATTTTCTTCAACTTGCTGGACTGCCCCTTTTGCTTCTTCCTTTCTAGCACGTTTAGATCTCTCATTTGGCTTGGCTTGGTATTTGGCTCGTACATCAGGTGGCAGGAGTTCCAATGGCACGACACCTTCAATGCCATGGTCGGTGAACTGCAATTGCACGTTGAATCAAGTGTCAGATTTTTTTCATTAGATCAAAATGCTAAAAACTTTTATTGAATTTGAACCATACTCGAGAAAATCCTTCTAAATCCTGCCGAGCTGAAAATCGAAGGCCTTTCCAGCAATAAACCTGAATAAGAAAGAAATATGCTAAATGATTGATAACATAATTATCAAGTTCTTAATGGTTGTAGATTAAACATTACAACATCCAAGAACGAACAGAAAAGTGAGACGTTATCTTTTTACTTGAAAATGCAGTGAATGACTGGTTCATAGAGAAGTAGGCAACTGGAATTTGAAATAATTGCTTGGAGTGAGTTAGAAAGTGAAGATTTTTTATAAAGAAGAAAATCTTTCAGTTAATAGTTGATCTTTCAGCCTTATCATTGTAATGTTCTTGCATCTTCAAGTTCTGTTTAGTTTCCTTTTGCTTTGTATTTTATACTTTGAGCATTAGACTCATTTCATTAATTCAATGAAAAAGTCTCATTTTCGTTTTTTTTTTCAAAAAGAAAAAGAAAAATAAAAACCTTTTTATAAAGAATATTATCCACGATCATATAGAGATGAGAAAAGAATGGGATTTTTGAATTTGGAAGTGGGATTGATGACAATTGCATTAAACATCACAAAGATGAGAGATTTACAATTAATGGCATGACCTTTACTTGAAGTATGTTCTTCAATCAATGGGATAAATAAGGGCATGTTTCGTTCGCAATCCTGATTTTGTTTTATGTTTTCATATTCACTAAGTTCAGCGAATGTGTTTTCACAAACCCAAATTCTGTTTCTAAAAACTGTTTCCGAATTCTGTGATTAAACCGTGTAAATTCTGAAAATAACATTTTTATGTTTTCATTTTATCCCAAATTTGAAGTTTAAATTTAAAATGCAAAATTATATCAAATAAAGATAAAAACATTTAGAAATGTAGTATGTCCAATTTTTTTAATTAAAATATGTATTATGTAATTATTATAAATTAGGTTAAATTCCAAATTTAGTCCCTATGGTTTGGATAAAGTTACAAGTTAGTTCATATAGTTTTAAAATTAAGAATTTAATTCTTATGGTTTGATTCAACTTCATATATTGTCCCTATGGTTTGTTAAATCCTCTTAAATAATCTCTATCATAGGGAATTATTTATGAAGCTTTTTTCAAACCATATGAGTTAAATTCTAATTATAAACTTAAAGACCTAAATTTTAAGTTCTTCCAAACCATAGGGACAAAATTTTATTTTATCCCATAAATTATATAATATTACAAAACAATAATTATACAAGTTTTTTTAACATGAAACTAGGGGTGTTCAAAAAACCCGATAACTCAACCAACTCGAACTACCCATAGGGGTTGGGTTGTGTTAGATTTTATTTTGGGTTGGCTTGGGTTGAAAATTCTTCAATTTTATTTTCGGGTCTGGTCTCCGGTTATTGGGTTTTTCGTTCGGATCGACCCGACCCGTTATATATATATAACCTAAACCAAAACTTTGAAGCTTAGTTGCCCGCCCTTGCCTTGTATCGCATCTCCCCCATTTCATTTGACAATCGGTACGACGACACCTGCACATGCACCAGCAATCTCTTTGAGCATCTCTCAATTCTGATCTATCTGCTCTCCGGTGATCTCTTAGTCTCAATGTTCCGTCGATATATCCACACTCTCTAGTGATCTCTTAGTCTTCCATCAATCTCTCAATCCGTCGTCGGTCGATCTCTCCATCCTCAAGCTGGTCCTCAATCCTCCGTCTGTCAATCTTTTCGTTCCAAACTATCCACTCGTTGATCTCCCAGTCCTCCATCCTCAGTCGTCCGTTGATCTCTCAATCCTCCGTCCTCAGTTGTCTGTTGATCTCTAGTCCTCCATCGATCACTCAGTCCTTAAGTTTTTTTAGTAGAATCTCTTAGTTACGTACATTTGTTATTTAGTAGGATCAACTGTTTTGACTTAATTTTTTTTCAACCTTAGTGTCTCAAGAATAGTTGATTCTCTAAAGCCATCACCACGGACACGGAATCGGACACAGTAGAATCACCTTTATCCAACTTCTTAGTAAGTTAAATATTTAAATTTCTATTGTATTGTGATTACTCTTTATACATAGATTGTTGTGGTTTATCTTTATACATGGGCTGTTTCTGAGTTAATTCACAATTGAGTAGTTGAGTGATGATTGTTTGGTTTTTTTGATTTTATAGGTAGGTGTAAGTTGGTTGTTATTTATTAGTTTCATTTATTTTATAGATGGACATCAGTAGTGGAAATGCAAGTGGTACCAATAATAATGAAGTTTTATAGGTAGGTGTAAGTTGGTTGTTATTTCCTCCTCCTCCTCCTCCAAATGTTAGTCAAACTACTAGACATATACCGCCTTTACCTCCCAAGTCCAACCGAAAGAGACCTAATAAACCAACTTCTTCGGTGTGGGATCATTTCACAAAAATAAAAGTGAGTGCTAACGATGAAATTGGAGCTAATTGCAAGTGTAACTATTGTGGTAAGAATTACACATGTGATTCTAATAGTTGTGGAACTAGCATTTTATGGGAACACTTAAGAAATCAATGTAAAAAGTACCCATATCGAGAAGAAGAAGGACAAACCACCTTTACTCTTGTACCTTCAAATGATGGAAAAGGAGTCGATGCTAGTAATTTTGTGACTACATTGTTTAGCCAACAAACATGTAGACTAGCATGTGCTAAGATGATAATTATGGATGAGTTGTCATTCAGATTTGTTGAGAGTGAGGGTTTTAGACACTTTTGTAGTTTTTCATGTCCTTCTTTTGATGTTCCATTGAGAGTACCAATTGCTAGAGATGTATATAAACTTTATCTTGAAGAGAAAGGTTGAAATAATTTCTAATAAAAACTCTCAAAGAGTTTGTCTTACTACAAACACCTTGACTTCGCTGCAAAATGTTAACTACATGGTAATTGTTCAAAGTAGAAGGAAAAAAAAAAAAAAAAGGAATACTAGGTTTATGTGGACAATCCTATTACAGGGAAAAAAAACCACAATTGAAATTTTCTCTTATTAATTTGATACATCAGAATGTTACAAGAGAAAAATAAATAGACTCTAGTGGGCCCTAATCTATAAAAGGAAAAAATATTAGGAAACATAAAAGGAAAAGATAAACAATACAAAATCTACAATATCCCCAAATATCCTCTTTTATTTTCAACATTAATCACTGCTCATTTTATTGATTTTGAATGGCTTTTGCATAAGACGATTTTGAGCTTTTGTCAAGTTGCTAATCATAAGGGAGAGACTATTGGCAAGGTGATTGAGAGTTCTTTGTTAGAATGGGGGATTGACAAATTTTTTTCCATCACTATTAATAATGCAAGTTCAAATGATGTGGCTGTTTCTTATGTTAAGAGAAGACCCAAAAGTTGGAAATCTATTGTCTTAGATGGAGAACTATTATACATGAGGTGTTGTGCTCACGTAATAAATCTTATTGTAAATGATGGGTTGAAAGATATGCATGGTTCTATTGCTAGTGTTCGTCATGCTATGAAATATGTTCGATCTAAGCATGAAGAAGAAGTGAAAGACCAAAAGTGAAGAACAAAATTCACTCATTCGTCATGGCGGTGCTTGGACTTGTTTGTAATAGGCCAATAATTGTATTGTTAAACTTGGAATTCTTTATTTTCTATTTTGAATGAATCTGAACGTGGACTTTTAATATTTTGAATGTGAACTTTGAACTTTAACATTTGAATGATTTGACTTTGACTTTTTTTTTTTTTTTTT